>LS878962.1:74862-113456 GCA_900490955.1 Micoletzkya japonica | reverse complement strand
ATTTCTTGTATTTTAGTTTTTAGTTTTGAGTCTTCGTCGTCGTTGTTGTGTTTCGTTGCGTGTTTGTTTGTTTGTTGTTATTTTAACCGTATCTCGCGTAGTCAATAAGACGATTCTAGACAATCTGTGTAGTCACACGTGAAGTAGCGGGGAACTAGACTAGTACTTGGGACACCTCGCGAGTCAAGCGAGCCATATACTGGTCACCCTTGTACGTTCTTCACACTGGCTTGGCGTGTAGTTTTGGCTATCCTTCCCCGCTCCCCACCCCCCTTCCCCCTTTCCCCCTCTCCCTAACCTATCATGTTTTATTTATTAATTTATTAATTTGTTCTACTCGGGTTTTCATATTCATGTAAATTCATTTAATTGTTGATACACACTTGCGGTGATAAATATTATTATTATTATTATTATTATTATTATTATTTATAATTATTATTATTATTATTATTATTATTATTATTATTATTATTATTATTATTATTATTATTATTATTATTATAAAGGTCATCTCTCTTAGATGCTCTAACGAATTCCCGATTCCGTATTTCCAAGTATCTGCGAGAGCAAGCGATTTTAGAGATTCATACGAAGAGACTGGAGCACTTTTAAAGCAGCGAGGAATCCGATATGGAAGAAATCCTTGTGAAAGACAGACAAGAAATGTGTGATTTGTCAAAAAAGAGAACAGTTTGCCCTTTCTGTCGAATTGCTCGCTTCTGGGCACTCGTGTACATACACAACGATAACTGATTAATCGACTGACTAGAAGCGAGACAAAGCATACTCCGGTCGTTTCCGCAGAAGTGTAGTGGATTCCCCTGAATATATCGAAAAGTGTGTGGAAGTGTATGGAGGGAGACGTGCAGCAGGTATTCAGCACGTCTCCATTCTAAAAGAGACGTGCTGAATACCTGCTGCACGTCTCCCTCCATACACTTCCACACACTTTTCGATATATTCAGGGGACTCCACTACACTTCTGCGGAAACGACCGGAGTACAGTACCTGGCTCCTGGAAGTTCTCTTCCCTTTGTCCTCCTTCACACATCTTTCGCTCTGCTCTTGTCTTCTCCTCTCGGCCTTCGCCTCGCGTCTTCTACAACAGATAGCTTATATTCAATCGTTGTCCTCGCTTTCCAACAAGTGTTATCATGTAGCTACAGCTTGTCTACATCTGCTCCATATTTTCTCCCTCGTAACATCTTTAAAACATATGATGCTATAATCGCATCGCATTAGACTCAAGTGGGCAATCTAGATATTCCCACCTGCCCATTTCCCTCAACCTCCCCCCATCTTCCCTCATTTCCTACAATTCGCACCTTCTCTTCCAATCCTCCTTCCTTTCCTCGTACCGGTTGCACAGCCGCACGTACCCCGCAACACACGGAATTTTGAGGAACTTGCTGAAGATCAAAGATCATTCTATCAAAGGTCACGAGACACGACTGCTAAATTAGCCGTGAAATGCGAACCTCTTGAGGAATCCGCGAAATCCGAGAAATTGGCCGCGTTTCGCGTCATTGAGCAGCGCGAGAATGAGAGTATATGAGATGAGTTCGATGACATACGGAAGGAAACACATTGTGCATAGATGCACTGCGTTGTAGATCTGCAAACTAGTTATAGTGTGCATGATATGGGTCATCGGAAGTTAAAGCGAACCTATATTTCAGATATACATAAGCCCTCTGAAACATAACCCGTACCGTTTCGAGCATTTGCATCTTGTAGTGATCAGCTTCAATTTCAGCGAACGTTCGATTGGGAGGTGCCAAGTCCACCTGGAAATATGCTGCCTCGGGCACGTTCTCATTAGTTCCCCGTATCATCTCATCAGTTCAGTAGCATTCTGAACCATAGATCGTCGTCGTCTCTCGATTAACCATAGATCTCTTCCCATCCTACCTTGAGAGTTCCATTAGGAAAGATGACTTCGTCGTTTCCCTGCTGCACCAATCGTTGGAACTTGCCGTACATTTCGATGTAGTGCATCTGTTCTTGGTACGAATACCGCGCCACAACCCTAAAGGAGAGCGCAGTATTCTAGACGTTTTGAAAGCGAAAATAACAAAGACACCATATTTTTAAGCTTCTAGGAGACGGTAAGTGTTTGATTGATGTTAGCTTGAGTGCCCAACCATGGAGTCCTTCCTTCGCCATTCGGTAGATCGGCACACCGATCTACCGTATTAGTAAATGTCGGAATGATTTTTCGCTTTCCAAAGGTTTTGCATTGCGATAGAACACTGTGAGAGATCAGATTATTAATCGTCGCTGAACTTCTAACCTTATGAATGCTACGCGAAACAAAACTTTTCCTATTTTGACTTTTTCTAAAGATTCTAAAGATTTTTTCTAAGGATTTCTAAAGATTTTCCGAGTTCCCTTCCATTCATCTTCATTTAGGAGCGTATTGAAGCCTGGACTGCGGTGAGCGAAGTTCATAATCATGATGCATTTGCAATTCGCGAGTCTTTCAGAGAGCAACACAACTTATCCAATTCACTTGGAGGCACATCGTGAGGCACAAAAGACAGAACAAGAGAAGTGCTTCTCCTATCGTCGCATACTTGAGTGTTCCCCTTCCCAAGTTCACATCGTTCATACACTTCTCTCCCTGTTTTCATAGTCTCTCGTAAACCACTCGTGGTCCATTTAGAGAGAGAGAATAAATGGAATCGTCGGTTTTTACCCCCGCGAACGCTGAACACAGTCAACAAAGTGCTATCGAACCCAGTCCAACTTTATGTCGATAGAACTATGCTTCACGCTGACTATAAATAAAACTCGTATAATTAGTAAGACAACTGACCAAGCGGCGACACACTGTGGGTCTCCGGTGAGCGAGTGTCCTTCGTGGAAAATGAAGAGTTGGGGAACGGAACAACCGAGTGCGAAGATCCACGCACACAGCAGAACCGCCGTAGTGTTGTACTCCGATTTCTGTCATTTATCAATTTACCTAATGCACTAAATACATTCCTGGGAAGGTATGAAAAGAAAGTATGAAAGTATGAACTTACTCTTCCATGAAGTTTATTGATTCGTGTCATTATGTACAGTCGATCAATAGCGATTATTGCCTGAGGGAATATTCGTTGATTTTGATGGAACATGAATTGATTACCTGCATGTTACCCGTAAGATGAAAGGCAAAGGTCGTCAGGAACTTGAACGCTCGACAGAAGGCGTCGCCGCCATACCACTGCAAAGATGAAACATCAACAAGTCCAAAGATCAGTGATCACCCAGTAGGATTGAATCCAGAAGAACTGTGTGGGCGCGTAGAGGAAGAGAATGAGACAGTCGGCGACCGAGAGACTAATCTTGTACGACAGTAATCGAGCAGCTATCTCCTGCAACGAAAAGGGAGGATTACGGTAGTCGAGGGGATACGGTAGGGGTTCGACTCACAAAGTTGGTTCGCCAACATCGAATGAACCGTCGTATGGTGTAGATGCAAGCGAAGACCCCGATAACCACCGCAATTCCGTACATCCACTTCTCCACTTGGTACCCCCATCCCAATTCCACTCTGTCCGTCGTATCTACAAGGATTAACTATAGTCTAGTTTCAAGTGTTGTTCGATTTCTTTAGAGATTAAAAGGATACGGTAACTCACACTCCTCTTCCACGATCTGAACCTCCTCCGACATCTGAAATGCGGAATGTTTAACGCCCGAGGGCAGAGTAAGAGCGAGGACTTGAAACATAAAACAGCCGGGATGATCAGTGGTGTCAAGAAGACATTGGCAGTGCAAAAGGGGACGGGCATCAAGTATGAAGGGACGGGGGAATATCGGGAACATTGGCTATTCATGAAGAGGTTTCATCGAGGAGAGGAGAGGGTAGGGGAAGAAGTGGGGAGGTTTTGTAGGGGAATCGGGGAGGGGGAGGGGGTAGGGGGGAGTCATTGGGGAGTGTGGTCTGCACGGGATGGATGGAGTTTAGGAACGGAACCCTTGGAAGGCGGATTACAAAGGGATTAAATCGAACGCGGACCGGTAGAATAACAGTCTCTTTATGAATGGGCGGCTTTTAGGGAGAAGCAAAATACTACTGTTTTGATGGGTGGCTGTATTAGGTTTCGATGGGAATATATAATATATGTAGTGCTTACAGAGATGCTATGGGATGCTTGCCGCTTATCAAACGGTCAAGAATACTCATAGGAACTGGAAATGGACCTCGCTCGTGGAGAGAAGAGGGAACGTTGTTGGTTCGCAGGGAAATAATGAGAATGTTGCCTTCTTCTAGTCTATTAACTAGAACTACGCAGTACCGAGAGAGAGAGAATAGTGAATAATTGAGAAGGCGAGGGAATTAGGGGGATATGAGGGAGGTTGGAGGGGAGACGGGGGTGATGGAGGGGGAGAGACAGATGAAAGATGAACCCGCGGGTTCGAGTCCGCGGAGGGGGCTGCAAAAGGAGGGAGGGACCTGCACCACTAATGAGTACACGTTGCAGAAGGCGAGACAAGACGGAGTGAAACGTAGCCGAGACGGGTTTGGGGGGCATAGAGTGCGTGAAAGCTCGCTTCAGAATGAAATAAGCGTTCACAGCGACTCCAACGTGTTTTCCTAGGACTTCATCAGTATGTTTTGATGCAAGTTACCTATAACAAACAGGCTCTCTTGGAACACTAATATCTAATTCGTGTAGCATTCTCCCGATGAGAATCTGATGGCATCTCAAGAAGTGTTCAGTGATTCGAAAACAGCCATTTGGCAAATCCACAGCCAATGGAATAGTACCTGCTGACTGCGTTATCACGAGCATCTGGAGAGATAAGACTGACTGAACGATGGAATCGAGAATAAGAGTCAAGTGATGAAAGTTGGGAGAGGTGAACTAGTGTAGGATAAGCTATCTGAATCCTAACAAACGACCCGTATTGATGTTAGACATGCTATTTGGGTAAGTTATGAATCTACGGGAGTGTGGCGGTATTGTCCATCCTCGTATTCAAATTTCCGTTCCGCGCATGCTTGATAGGACTTGCGCTGCTTAGCATAAAGTGCACAACCAAAAGTGCAAATAAACAACGCAAGTCGGAAATTTGCAAATTTGAATGCGAGGATCGACAATAAAATGACATGGAACACTGAGCAACGCACGAAAAGAAGGGAGAGGTGGATAAGGGATGGAGGGGAGGGGCACACAATACGTATTATGAATACCTCTCAGGGGAAATACATGGGAGGAGAAGAGGAAGTGGAACATGGAACAGACGAGGAATGAAGTGAGAGGATTATTCGATGAGATGGGAGAGGTTGGACCGGTGGTCTGTCTGCGAATTAGAACACGCAAATATAGATATAAGGAACTATGCCTATGAGCAACGAGGGCTTGAAACAACTCTTCCCATAACACAGTTCGTAAACTCTAATGATAACGACCCTAGACTATGCGACACATGTCGGTGAGATGAAGGCGTGAGGAGGTATTTGTCAGAGGAGAGAAATGACTTGGAGGGTGACAGGAGTTTGTGAATTGCTGAGCTCGTTCGACGTGGACAAGACGAGAGATTTCTGTAAGAGACTTGGAGACTGAGACACGACACAAAACAACGATAACGAGAGATCTAAGAAGAAGTGTGCAGGTGGTCCCGGAGATGTGAGTATTGGTAAGGGATTGGGAACGCAATCTGGAGAGTGGTATCATAGGTGATATCGAGAATCGTAATGTAATTAATGGAGGCGGAAACTGTCTGGAAGACGACAGCAATCCTTCAAAAGACCATACGATTTGCGTTGTAGGTGGAGCTATGTTTCAAGCTAATTGTAAGCATTAATGGAGACGCAATTTCAATGGAAAAGGCGCAAATTCGCGTTCTACTCTATTCTATACACAAGAACATGTAGGTATCGGATGAAGAGTAGTGGGAGTAGAAGGTTCTTTGTGAGAGAAGAGGGAATCTGAGTAAGCGGGACACAATGTCAACGGGATTCACCCTCTAAGAGGACTACGAGGGTTTCTAGAGAGGGAGGGGAGAGAGACACCCGAGCTGCAAGAAAGACTAGAAGCAAAGGGGGGCTAAGACCTGGCCGAGCCTTTGTCTTTCATAGAGCAGCGACTAGAAGAACGGGCGGTCTTCTCTTTAGTTTCATCGCATTATCTCACAGAAAGAAGGGAACAAAGGAAAGGAGAAGAAGGGCAGGGAAGAGAATGAAGTTGAGTATAGAGACTATTCCCTCCAATCATTCCAGGGTATTATATTTGGCTTGTAACAATGAGAATCGTGCTAAGCGGCTAAGGATCATAAAGCATACGAATAGCAAACTCGCATTTGCAAAGTTTTTGAAAAGCTGGCGCCATATGAAGATTCACAATGGTTCCTCGTTGCGGATTGCATTATTCAGAGATGAGAATGGGGAGGAAGACAACGACCTCCATTAGGGAAGTGGTCTGGCTCTCGCAACAAAGTGATCCTGGAGAGGGGCATGAAATGAGGAGCGGAGAGGAGAAGATGGGGGGGAGGGTGAAGGGAGAGGGAGTGAGGGTAAAGGGGAGAAGCGAGTGATAAAGTGAAATAGTCAAGAGATGCGATAGGAGGAGATGGAATGATAGAGAAGGAGGAAGTAGTGGAGAAATCTCAGGGGAACTTCGACCGATGGCATATGTTTCAAGGCACGAATATAAGCCATAATGATAGGTCAGCAGATAATAAGCGGATAATTATCTCGGGGAACTGTGGGCTACCTAGATAAATAGTCCTGTTCCCAGGGAGAGGAGGGCAATCCTTCTCGGAAGAGGGATCCATCCTAAGGGACGTCGTCATTGCTCGCTCTAGACAAGTGCTAAGCGTTCGTATCCCTCCCAATCTCACTCCTCCTCCCTCTCCTCCCCTTCCTTCTGTAGTTCTCTTCCCCTCAAACTTCATCACATACGCAGATGGCAGAGACTCGCGATATGAATGGTCAACGAAGTTAGAAGAGGGGGAATATGGAGAGGGTTGAGAAGTTCTAGAGAAGGAGGGACAGAGAACACACTACAACACTCAACCATCGTTCTCTGCAACATTTTCATTTCTCATATCTCATTTTAAAGGAAATGTCCCACGAAAAAATCGTTGTTGAGTTATTTGTTGGAAACAGTGTAAATTGGACTAGACAACGAGATGGTCAAAAATCCTGATCCGAATTGTCTCTCTAGGCCTTACTACGTCCATCTGAATGTGTGAGATACGGTAATCTCGTGGGGTAGTTTGTAGTTTAATCAAACACTCTTCTCCCCTAAATACACCCAGTGGCATTGCCTGATCTCCACCGCTCTCACATTTACACGCCTCCGCCTCTTCCCTAGCTCTTCCCTGCCTGCCCCTTGGCGAGCGAGACCGAACAGGCATTGCCAGGGGTTATTTAAATAGACGGTCTAGACTACAAACTACCCCACGAGATTACCGTATCTCGCACATTCAGATGGACGTACTAAGGCCTAGCGAACCAATTCTGATCGCGATTTTTGACCATCTCGTTGTCTAGCCCATTTTACACTGTTTCCAACGAATAACTCAACAACGGTTTTTTTCGTGGGACATTTCCTTTAAATATTTCTCTGCAAACTTTACAAAAAGTACACTGAAATTATTCCTACGTAGTTAATCTAAATGATCTATGAAGCAATGCCAGAGAGTTCAAGAAGGTCACCATTATTATTAGATAAATCAGAACTGAGAAATGATGAAGCTTGTAGGCTTTCGGCAATAAGCAGAATGATTGGCAATATCGACGGTAGAATCGTGTTTCTCCGAATGTCCGTTTGACATCTACGAAGTAAAGGGAAATGCCGACTTTTTCACGGCTCACGGTAACCAAATCACAGTTAGAACGCGGTTTCTCGGGAAGCTTTAGGCGAAGGAAACAAATTACTGAGAGCAAAGGGATATGGCGAAATGATCGACCATTTTGTACCGCCGAGTTGGGCTTCATTCCATTCAAAATCCGGGTGTGTCTCTCCGTATTCTATGTATAGACTAGGCAAATGCAAAAAGTGACATTCTCTACAGGTAAATGAGCAGAGACGCAACTGTCCTTTGTGACTTTCTGACTAATCTGAGCCCAAAGAACGAACGACTAAGATGAATGGAGGAAGAGAAGGAGAAGTGGAGAAGAGAGCTCTGAGGAACAATCGAATCAGAGGGAAGGAACGGAATTAATGAAGGATAAGGGGGAGATGTCAGTGGAAGGAGGGTAGGGGAGATGTGGAAGGAGAGGAGGAAGAAGCGTGCAAGGGAGACGAGGGTGAGAGAACAACGAGGCTAATGCTCAAGGGTGGACTACCTACGTGTTCTCTAGTAGGAATGGACCACCCATCTAACGCACCTCATTTCTTTTTAAAAGTGTCCGAATTAATCACTAAAGCTTTCACTAAAATGTGGATCAGATTTTATAGATTGCCTGAAACTTATTCCAGATAGGGAACTGGCCAGGCACGAATGTTGTCTATCCAGAGAGTTTGTTCTTATTTTAATTGTCTCAGGACAATTTCGCAGGCTTGATTGGCTGTACTCGCGATACACTTCATCTTGAAGGGAACAAGACGCTAAATGAAGGAATGCAGTGATTCAAACGTATTCGAGGATAGGAGAGCAAACTAGAAATGAGAAGAAGCTTCAAAAGAAGAAGAAGAAGAAGTTGGAAAGGCGAGAGGCCCGTTATTGAACCCTCTCGACGGACTCTTCAATTCAAAGGAATTGAGTGGGAAAAATTCCGGAGCCGAAGAAAGCAGAGATATCTCCCTATAGGAGAGAACTAGCCTATGGCCGCGGGTACGTGGCTCTGAAAAGGTCAGTCAGGTCAGCTCAAGTATATGAACACATACAACTTGCAACGATCTTGAGAGAGAAAACTCAACTATTCTCGTATTTAGGCTTGTTTCGACCTATTTGATATACGGTAGCGCAGAGCCATGTGAAATGAGCATGTATAAATGAGACCTCACGAGAATTGGGAAAAGCCACCCACCATTCCCTGCGATCGGTCTCATTGTCATTCATCGACTTCTGGCCTTTCCCATAATTCTCCTCTCATTCGTGGCAAAAGTCTATGCGGCCTTTACGCGGAACCCCAATGTAGTCTGCATAATTGCCCAGTATTATTCCGGTATTCCAGCAGGTTCCCAGTGGCCTTCCCCATTAGTCTGTTTGAGACAAGAAGACGTTGTGTCGCGTGAAGAAAGAGTGGGTCTCGGAGTGAAAGAGAAAAGGAACAGACCGTTCCCACAATTATTCCCCTCTTTCTTCTGCTAAGCGGACTCCGAAAACACTCGTGAAAAGAGGAAGAGACGTGGGTTCAGAATACGCTATGGACGACACATAGAGGTTCGGAAGTGCTTACAACTAGAGGATACGATTCGGGTAATTTTGATGGGTATGCTTCGCCTATCTGATGATAACAGATCGTTGATTCATTATCAATTGGCCGTGAAGCATAACCATCAAAAGTACCCGAATCGAATGCTCTACATACAACTACGCTTTTCATACATATGCGGCATGAAGACCACAGACAAATCTGCCAAGATCCCTTCTCTTTTGTGTCGTATGGTAGGAATTGTCGAGCGTGTTGTCAGTGCGCTACTTGTAGTAATGAATTCGTAGAATGGGTACCATTCAAAAATAGGGCTCCTTTTTGCATGCCAAATAATGGGATATTGAACAACACATTTGTGCGTACTCCATTGTCAAAGCGTTTACCTTATTACCTAGACAATTGTAAAAAAAGGCAGAAATACGGACTACAGTAACGTTTCGGTATTCTAATTTCATAGTTTATCAAATATGGTAGCAAACTAGATAGAGGGAATAGGAAATCAGGCTGAACTTGAAAAGCACCTGAATTTCCGTAAAAGTCTTATAAAGGTTGCAGGTGAACCTCTTGTTTACCTGTGAGTGGGGAGAAGCAAGGGGAAGAGAAGAGGGAATAAAGAGAACTTTGATGGGAATACACTCTATGCATGCTGCAGCATCAACCAGAGACAAAAGGGAACTAATATAAGGCTGAGTCAAGCAGGGGAAAGAGCCATCCATTCACGTCGGCATCGCAACAATGCCAGGAGCCCTTCCCTTTTTCGTGCTTCGTCACATGATCAGAACCAGCTACGTTATAGCAGATACAAACATTATCGAGACAATGCTAATGAATAAACACGGGTATTCAGAGGAATTTGTTACTCAGCTGTGTACGACTATCGACAACGCAAGCTTTGTACACTTGGATCTACCTATGAAGGTCCAAAAATCGGAAGAGAAAAGGGGCGTGAATAGAGCTAATTTTCGATGGTTCACAAGGACATGGAGACAAGTGTGACGGGGGGTGAGGATAGAAGGTTAATAAGGGGGAAGTGGTCATTTTTAGCTAACCGGGAAGAGCCACATATCTATGTAAAGAAGTAGACGCAGTCAGTGAGGATCATAATTGGCTTGCTGAGTGTCTCGTTTCTTATGACATAACTCGAGTACCGACTCCACTTTGCTATTCCGTGTGTTTGCATGGTTTGAATGGCTTGCAAGGTCTGGAAAGAGTCTGCACAATCTGGCTATTTTTAGACTCGATAATTAGAATTCGCTAAAAGTTCCCGGCTCATTGAGTTCAGTAGAGTAAGTGTATGGGAAAGGTTTCGAAGTCTTTAATGAATAGGTGTTCTGAGAGTGAGGGTGAGAATGGTGAATGAATAAGGTGGATGGGAGTAACTTCCCTCGAGGAGGAGGCTCCTCGAGGGAAGTACACACAGTCTAGTATTCGGAAGCACTCTCGACATGCCATCCCGTGTATGTCGTAGGAGCCAACACAACACCATCAAGTCTGTGTTATTTATGCTCGGAGATGGAAGGAAGGAAATGTTGCACATGAACTTAAATTTTATTTGTTGCAGAATAGAAGATAGAATAGTGAAGATATAGTGATATGCTACATTTCTTATTGACCGTTTGTCAAGGCTCCCTCTCTATTGTACGTGCTACATGCATGCATGTCGTTGTGTATGCAGAAGGTTGAATCATCAACAAGGAAGTCAGGTGAAATCACACAGAGATATGGGGAATACTGAAAGCGAAAGGTAAGAACAAAAGTTAGAGCATGATCTTTATATATAGTTAGCCTTTGAGTTCTATTAGTCGTTACGTTGAATGTTTTGTCAGATAATGAACGATTTAATGTTTTATGATAAAGCATGACCAAATCATCTTTACAACTTATAACCCGTAGAATGGCTAATGAAGAAAAAAGAGAGCAGTTGCAAGGAAAGCATATCGTTCGCATAAAAAACGATCGATCTCGGTCCGGCACGGATCCCACTGATTACGGTAGCCCACTGATGGAATGTTAGTGTGCCTTCTCCTCCAATCTGCCTTCCATCAGTTCCCTCCTTATCCATTCCCTACTTCCCCCTTTCGCCTTTCTCTCATTCTTCTTCTTCTCTTCCATCCCCTGGAATAGCGTGAATTAAACGTCAGTTCTACTCCTCTTCCCCTTTTCCGTCTTCACTTTGTTCTGACCAATAACCTCTCTAGTTCCGCTCTTAATTGCCCGACAAACAAACAGTGTTCTTAGCATGAACTTCGTCAATTGCCCGAAGGGAAATAAATGAAGGCATGAATTCAATCTACGCGATGACAATCTGTTAGAAAGCTGCCTTTGACGGGGAACATTTTCAGCTGTTTTCATGAGAATCGAGAATGAGGGGAATGCGGAAAAGGCTGAAAATACGGGCAACTGGGAGAAGAGTTAATATTAGCCGATGCAGATGACCCGTCGGAAGTGGGATTAAGAGGGGGCGAATTCGGGGAAAGGCAGTGAAACATTTCCGGCGACGGATAATGGACTGAGGCACGAATCGAAGTGAAGCTACACACCATGCTCACGTATTCGAGCGCGTACAGACGAAAAAAAGTGGGAACGATAATCACGAGTTATCGAAGAGAGTGTGCTATTCCGTTGGCAAGAACATGCCATTAGGCTGATGTTTGTTGACGACTCACCTATGACAATAGACAATGGACTCTACGCAGGGCACGACATTACTGTAGTCTACCCCACCGTAATCCATGGTACCGTACTCAACTGACAAGCCCGGTAGTCGTAAACAAGTTCTACGTGGAGTTCATACCGAGTACTCGGTTCCCTATTAGAATAGGGATTATTCCGTACAGGGTGTGACCATCACATGCCAGCTTATAACTCACGCATCTACTCGCCTCAGGGGAGATACAGTAATACATAGTGCCTACTACCGTAACCTAAAGTACTGACCCAAAGCTCTGCGGACTTCGATATATGTACTGGAACAACGGTATTATGCTCTAGAACATTCAGCATTCGCTCTCAACACAAAACGATCACGATTCATTATCGCGTATAATGAATCGTACTACCGTAACCTAAAGTACTGACCCAAGTAAGGTCCAGGGAGGAAAAGGGGAGAAAGGGGGAGGGGGTGTCAGACAGGAATTCGTGGAAAAGGGTGGAACTGGATGGTGAGGAAAGGGAGACGGCGGGCGACCAAAGTTCGCTAATTCCATAGGGATAATTCGTTCAAACTGCAGTGCCAACTCTGCCTCTCTCGGACTACACCATACACAGAGAGAACTAACAGATTCCGAGAAGATTCAAACATGAAATGCGACAAATTGAGCTTTATTCGTTCTCGTGAACAATCTGTGTGAAGAGAGTGAAAGCACACGGGTAATCAGAAGGCAACAGTGAATCGAGGAAAACTGAAACTGGGAACCGAGAGGGTTCATCGGAATCGAGGAATATTATGAGGGGGGGATCGCGTCTAGGGTTAATGAACGTCGACTTTCATGAATTTAAAAAAAGGTAAACAAAAGAACACGGTAGCCACTCCAAGTGAACGCATATCTATATCATTTCTACGTGAGATTTCTATGCTTACCGTAGTCCTACATCGAATTCTGCATTCGATTACGGTAAAGAGTCAGTTGGCGATCAACATCGACAGCCAAGGGATCGGTTGGACCGTGTGAGAGAAGGCAACACTCACGCGCCTGAACAAGCGTCATTCTTTACGGTAGGTAAGAGAGATCAATGGAACCATATGATATTTATGCGGGTGACTGGCAATACAAGATTCAGACTTGCCACGTGGTCTCTATTGAAATGTTGCATAATAGATCCCTTGCAACCCATAGTTCAAGATAATTGAAGTGGACGCTACCTATTAGGGCATCGAAGTATCTACACAGTTCCATACGGAAGTTAAAGCGGCAGAACACTAAGAAATGAATACACTAAGAAAAAAGGGACCTAGTAGTACGCGCTACCTTACATGTATTAAAACAGTATCCCCATTCCTCTCCCCCTTCCTACCGTACCTCTTCCAACAGTCCATGAACCCTTACACTCGGGGGATCCTCGAAACTCGCGGCCGAAGCGGCAGCAAGAAGACAAGAAGTGAGTAGGGGATGACCGAGGGGGAGGTAGCGTCTGAGAGGGAAGGTATAGTAGAGAAAAAAGGAAGATATAATCGTTCCGGTTGTAGCGCTGATTCCGGTGCCTTTCAAAGCGATGTAATCAACTTCTAGTGTGTATCATGAGAAAGTCTAGATGTTACTGATCTCAAAACCATATCCATGTATCTGATATCTTTTCTTTGTGGCACTGTTTCAAAGCGCGAAAAATTCGCTAAACACCGCAGCGGCGGAATCACGAATTATACGTTCCGTTTTCCTCGACTATAGGAGGGTACGGTAGGTCAATCGATTGCGAAACATATGGTTAAAAACGAGAAACTCGTGCAGTACATTTCACCAATTTATTATTATCACATCATTACTAGGAAATAGGAGAGTCTATATTAATATAGTTCACTTATTTCACATATGTTCCTCAACTAATTGAGGGAGTAAAAGAGGAGAGCACACCAACCTGTAGGCATCGATGTACTTCCACGCATGAGCAAGGGCAACGTCCCGTTTCTCGAGTGACAATGCGACGTTGACGATCCTGGAAGGGTAAGGAGTGATCGGGGATCGAGGAAGAAAGCTAATCATAAATCAGCTAACCGATAGGCAAGGGAAGCCAGAGGGAGGTTGAGATTGGAGAGAAGAGACGAGTGCTTGGAATAGAGGGACACCGAGGTGGACAGCGACTGACTGAGGTCTGAACTCACTTGGCATATCTACCAATATGAACCAATGTCTGGCTGTCGCTAGTTATTAGATAGATGGATATAATAGAACCAGTATTCTACTCGCAATTAAAAGATGGATGATAATTACAGTACTCCTGCAGTACTGGATGACAGTTACAGTACTCCTGCAGTACTGGATGATAATTACAGTACTCCTGCAGTACTGGATGATAGTTACAGTACTCCTCCGCCCCTCCTACCGCACAGCATTTGATAAATAAATGATAAATAAATAAATACTCGCTGACCGTCCTCTGCCTTCTCCTTCTCCAAATGCCACTCGATCTCTTGATTAGCCATCATCACCTGCAGAGCTACCGTAACTACCGTACTCTCCCAAACATCAGCCACGCAATTCATTATTAATTGACAAGCATTCATACGTATGTTCATACATGGGCGACTGTTGTCCTAACATTTCTGCAGCCATCCTTACAAGTGTTTTACACTATCATTACCTGGTGCAGTCACCCATCCTAACGTCCGATTGGACAACCGCGCCCATGTATGCGTATGTTCCAGTTATAAAGAACGGGCTCATTTTGGTGTCTACTCTGCTGCACGAGAGAACCATACCTTTCCATTATACTTTCAGCTTTTCCGATCATCATAGGCCAATAATATCCCGCAAATGTTAGCCTCTCAAGCTTACACTTAGATGCTGATAGTAATTGTGGCACGAGCGTTTAAATGAGCCCAGACCAGACATTTAAATTGCATTAGACACGGAACATGGCCAAATTTCAGTTCGTGATACTTTTCGCTTTTTTCTGATATTCAAAAAAATTCGGCGGCGACGCGCACGCAACCCTCGTCGCCGCTCTAGGCGTGCGTACTCTCGCAACGAAAAGTGCGAAAAGTAACAGGCGGTAATTTAAAATTCCGTTACAGTATACCTGGCGCATGTGTCTGGCGGGATCATACGTGTGTGGCTATGAGATGATCATGCCTATGACCCCTTTCCATGCCCAATTAATGGTATACAGTACCTCAGCCACGTCGACATCTTGCACGGTAGCACAGGAGATGCACGTGAGTACAGACGAGTCGGGGAAGACGAGACAGACCGACGGACACACGAAACAACGGAGGGAACGGGCGAATCCATCCTGGACCGGGAGATTTCGGGGAGAACTGGGAAGTATGCTCCAAAGTAGAGATGGAAGTAGCAAAGTATTTCTTACATAAACACTAATAATTCATTCAAAAATACCCTCTCCGGATCCCTACACGCGGCGCATCTACAGTCAAAGTAGTACTGCCTCTTCAGAGCCGCTCTCCGATCGTCCCCGAGGGTATCGAGGGCTGTGTAAGGGATGGTCAGCTGAACCAAGACAATAACATATATTTTCTCCATCGACTCGTATAATTCGAGTTTATTCAAAATACTGGAATAGTACCTTATCCGAGTACTTGATTCCCGTCTGCGGAGAGCGAAGAATGGCGCGTTTGCCACGAAACCGAACGAAGGCGTCCGGAACGCATGAATGGTCGAGGGCCGAGAGACTGCAAAGATCAAAGATCACGTTAAGCCACCCTCCTCTTGGCAAACACTCAACGCCTTATCGTCGTGGGTAACTACAGCATGCTACAAATTTCCCGAGCCATCCAGAGAGTGAATAATGCAAAAAGATGAAATTCTCACCCTAAATAGACGCCCTCTCCCAGTGTGATCTGATCGTCGCCCGTAATGGAGAAACAGTTGACTACTATCTGAAGAAGGCCAGTCCAGATGAATCTTGGATAAGTCTTGGCTAGAGAAAAGAGGGAGAGTACTGACTCTTCCGAAGTACTTCATGAGTTGAACGGGAGGGAGGAGGAGGTCGGGGACGGGGGAGAGGAACTCCTGCAGGACGTGGGCAAGACACGTGAAGAACTCCAGACGTTCCGGATCCCCTTGGATCTGCTCCATATCTTAATTTAACAACTTCGTTATTGTTGAGGATAAGCGCTTTACTGGGTTACGGTATCCTTACAGTGACAAACAACATGGTCTTACAGTGAATCCCTAGCAAAGCCCTATTCTCTGGTTGGTCAATCCCATTCCCTAGTTTCCCCACTCACGATCCATAAGGTCGTCGAAGGTGCGTCCATTGAATGCCTTCACTCTACTCGCCTCTCCTCTCGCTCCTCTAATCATGAGCCGAGCAAGAAGACGAGCCATCGAAGTGGGAATACGAGGAGAGACCGAGACGAGACAGGTACACTCATCCTGCATGGAAATACTGAAGGGAATGAGGATTTATCACACTGCTTGAGTCTAACGTATACTAGACTCTATATATACGTTAGAACGTATACTCACGTACGATTACAACCTACATCTAACTGTGGGACAGCGCTTCCCTTTAGAGAGCCGATACCGTAGTCAGATTTTGGCTTAAAAATCCATTCTCAATACGCGGTTCGCCACTCGCTGTGCATTTTAAATGTTTCGTGAGCGTTGATTTAAACGGTCGTGCAGATGAGATACGGTATCTTAGCTACCGTACCCCCAACAAGGAAAAGCATAAGGGTAGGCCACAGTTGGGACAAGATTTTCAATGAGTACGAAGAAGGATACATATAAAGCCAGAAGGAGATGAGGGAAGAACTAACTTTGTGAATGTCCCAGTCTCTTTTCTGGCATTCCGTGGTACAGTAGAAGATGGTTCGGCACCGTGAACACCTTTGATAGCGTCTGTCTTCACTCCTTAAAAAGTTAGTAGGTAGTCAAACAACAGCGCATCCCCCTATACTGCCCGCATAAAATCCCTTAACTGCAGAACAGGACGAAAACGCAACAAAACCAGAAAAAAAGACTTACGACTGGAAGCAGTTGGAGCAGACCGTCTTGAGGTGTTGTGTGACCACTGCCGCTGCGTACGGCTCCTCCTCAATCACGGTTGTCATCCTACGAAGCCACCAAGACACCCATCCGCCTGAAGAAGCCCCGGAATTTCGATTTCAAATAACCTGGCAGCGTGCCAAAAACTATCACTTCCAATGGGCAAGCTCACCGCAAGTGCGCACGCCGAGTGGCTGGCGCGCAATTTTCTCTTGTGGGCGAGCTCTGAGAGTCGAAGTACTCACGAGTCCACCTGTGGCTGTGCCGCTGCTTTGCTCTCATTTACTCCCCATCTAGGCCTCCCACATATACGACTGCATACTTGGGTCACTCTCCGTTAAGCTCTCGAACATTACTTCTCGCGATATTCCACTTGCAGATCAACTCTCGTTGTAAGTGAACGTCGCCGGCTTCGTATGGAGAGTCTTTCGGAGTTTACGGACGACGAGCTGAAGCGGTGAGTCTTCATGAAATAAATTAGTGTAAATGCGGTCAAAGTGCGATATGGGCTGCGTGTCTGCATAGCATGCATCCCCTTTCTCTCTCGGTCTGTCAATCGTTCACGACGGATAGCCGTTGTTATCTCATTCTCCGATCACAAGACTGACATCTTGACGATAAGCGAGAAGTAAAATGAGTAGTGGGGAATGGAGGGAAGCAAGAGGAAGGGGAGAAGTGGTTCTGTTCAGGTTGGCAGATCGACCACGTAGTGCTTCCGTGCCTGCGTCGTGCAGTGGACTCGAACGATTGTCAAGGCACGTCTTTTATTTAGCTTCTTCTAGGTATTCTTATTCTTGTAATTCTTGTAAGGATATACTACTACTAAGGATAACAAGCTCTCTGATCTCTGTTTCTCCTTGTCTGGTGCTCTCGCTCCTTTTTTCACCTACTCGCGCTCACGTTTCCGTTTGTTCAGTGACCTCTTTTTGCTGCAGTCCGGCTGCCCTTCCCTTACTCAATAGTTGGAGGTTAAGAAAGCTTGCGTTTTGCGTCTTCTTCCTCTACGCCTTAACAAGCTTTATTGCGAGAGGGCTAGTGAGACATAGCCTTGCAAAAGACGTGAATCGCTTGCTCTAATAAGAATAGCCCATGATCCTTTGGCCTACCTACGTCGTTCCGATAGAGAAAGTTATCGAAAAGCGAAAAATGACACACAGGGTGTGATAACTAACATCTCGTCGTCGTTTGACCCGTCTGTGCATAACCAGTTTCTTGGCATTTCTAAGTGTTCGTATCATGTTTTTCATGGAGACTGTCCTTTCAGCCTAAGTCCTCAAAATGTAAATCTTTTATTGCAGTAAGCCGATCGAGGATCGAGTTAGCGGACCGGAGAGGCAGAAGGTTGGTCATGTAATCCATACAAGTATTTTACCTTGCGTATGCCTACAAATCATGCCGGTAAAGAACACATATCCACTTAATCTTTCAATCCCCTTTTCGGAATTATCTCTTTTGATCACGTGTATTCAGACCCGAATATCTGTGTGTAGACTCATTGTGAGTTTCTTACGCATGTACGTACTTAAAAGGCTCAATTACCAATATAGGTAATCTCTGATCCTGTGAAGTGGTTGGGCAGTCTCTGTGATCTGAATGCCATGAAATACTATGCCCATTCAGCTCTGCTTCCGTCGTACCAAGTCCTTCGAGCAGTGTGCCGTGAGTTCTTCTTCTCCACTCCCCTCCCCCCTCCCCCCCTCCCCCTTGCCTCTTTCATCAGATCACCCTCTTTCCCCTTTTTCTGTCCCCTTCTTGTCTCTTGTTCTGTTCCGTCTGACGCTCTCTCTCCCCTCTCTAGGCAGCCCTCTTCCCTTTCACACATTGGTCATCAGCCAGCGAGGCCCATCGCTCTCCTCTGACTCTCTGCCTATCAATGGCTATTCGTGCCTTCTGGCCAAGCGACTCCCTGATAGCTGTGAAGTGCCCCTCTGTCTCCTTATCCTTTGATCCCCCTATCGATACTCTTCTCACTTCCCTTTGTGACCATCCGTCTATCTATCTACCTATCCCCCTCTCCCTACAGTCTTTTTCTCCTCTGCTCTCTTCCGATCGTCTCGATGTGTTTATCATCGAGTATACAATCTTCCCCCCTCAATCCATTAAACACTTCTGTTCGTCGCACTTTCATTGAACCTCATCCCAACCTCGTAGACTGACACAGCAACAAATGAAAGCTTAAGGCGTAAATTATCCGGAACAGTTGTGCTTACGTGGACTAATGTCTCTAATGCAATTGAATGATCGCTAGTGCGCTGTAGGTATCATCAAATTACAACTTTCTATCAAGATCGTGTGAAACCGCGCATTGAGTTTCCTTTTGCCCTTCGATCAATCCAACATGATTTCATAAGATTGTAGCTCTATTAGTGTTACAGAAATCTAATAATGAGTTTCCTCTCCTCACTATTGGGCGGCCTGTCAGCTTAGTTAGCCGTTCCGTTGAGTAATGGTACTCATCTATCATAAGGGGGGGGGGGGTGGGGGTGACACCTTCCATGGTGAGGCCCATCAGTAACGTAAACAGAAGTAGTCTAAAGAGGGGAAGCCACCCCCCTCCATCCCTTCCCCTCCCTTCCCTCGTTTATGAGTAGTCTTCCCCTGACGCAGGCAATGAGCGAGAGACGCTAGCGAAATCGAAGGTAGAGAAGGCGCGAAGATTTGAATTCCTCTTCTTCCCTGAGAAATGTCTTCACTGGTTTCGCCGCGCACCTGTTGATTAGAAGAGTTTTTTTCTCGGGTAGTACCTTGCACTACTCTCATATTCAGAGAAGAGCTTCCTTGTCAAGTGCTTTTTAATGAACCTCAACATGCTTGTAAGCTCGTAGCCAATGCTAGTTTCAGCAACCTTTTTAAGCAGATTTTACAAGCTTAGATCGAATTTCGTGAAGAAAAAATTGTGCCCGAAGAGATACTTCTTTGCGCAATACTAGCTGACACTCAATATGAAAACTTTGCATTGTATGTTTGATCAATTGAATCTCTTGCAGGCTTCTCACCTCTACGTTGAAGAAAAACGGATACCTCAATATAAGAAGGCTGTGTCTAGGTAAGCATCTACTTCATTGGTACATTGTACCTCTTGGTATCTTCTTTGTCATGTTTTAAGGAGTGGGGACGAGGGAAGAGGGTAGATGGACATTTGGCTTGAGCTGGGGATAAATGAGAAAGTACAAACTAAAAATGGGTGAAATGTTGGATGATACTATTTCAGAAGAACAACAACTAGAAGGTCGCGTTACGAAGAAAGGCGGTATGTGGCGCTTCTTGTTTGACCTGGTTCTTCTGATTTCGTAATGTGTAAATTGCAGGACCTCCATCCTTGAGACGCCCGTTGAGTCGGACTGTAGTCTGTCTCCCAGTGGTGAGTGGTAGAGGTTAAGGTGGTGTGGTCGTGGCGATAATGTAATAGTACACAAGTCTTGACCAATATGAAGGCTTAATTATAGACACGAATATGAGGAAAAAGAACGGCGTCCTACTCAAGCTAGCGCAGGATAGCTTCATTCGAGGAGACCGTAAGATTGATTTCTTTTCTCTCTCGATTGGGTCTTTTATTTAGGGAGACTGCCGCGAGAGAACCATACTGACTTGAACGACCTCGTGGGCAGGGTAGGAAGGGGATTCGGGGCACCGGAGTCCTGCACAGCGCTCCTGATTACACTCATCGTAAGTCTCCAGAATGCTGGTGGTTATAGATATAAACAATACGTTCATTTACCATGAACTTTTTCCTAGTAAAGTTAAACATATGAACAAAGAAAACTAAAGCCCTGTTCGCCACCTTTGTCTTGTACGAGCGTTTGAGTGATCAGCATTAATGTAAGATACATGGGAGAAAAGTATTGCAGAGTCTCTTCGAAGAACTTACACCCGAGGAGAGAACTGATTACACGGAAATTTCACCCTTCGGTGGAGATCGAATGACTATAGAAGTTCGCTTCATCTAATTTACATTTTTATTTTCATCTAGTAAGAATTAAAATCGACATCCTATCCTTGCTTTGCCTTTGGATGCCCCAACCGAAAGAAGATCGCAAAAAAAGAAAGATGTGAAGCGGGAGAGTAATCTTTCCCTATTCAGCAGCTCCGTTTACTCCTCGTTTCACCAAGAACATACCCATCCAGAGAAGAATACCATGAAAAGACCAGTCGACAACGTCGGGTAGCCAATGGTCAGTGGAGTCATCCTTATCTCACGAGTCGTTCTACTTGCAGAACGGTGTCCGAATGTGATGACTGGCCCTGACGAGGAGCCGCGAGGGTCGAAGGTGCGTAGGTACAAGAAGGCGGTACTCAGGGAGCTGGATAGACTCAAGAATCGACAAGAGGTTTGTAGTATCGAGTTGTTGCGGAACATATGTATCTCTCCCGGCATTTCGTGTGACTTTTTCGTGGTGTGACCTCTGAAATGTTCTGCCTTTTCATAATTTCCTATGCTGCGGCTATTGTGCGATACTTCAGATGAGGGAGCATCAAGAGCGGATGGCGAGACTTGCTGCGAAGGTAGCTGTGGGTCACGAAGAGAACGTCGAACCTGTAATAATGGAGACTGAGCAGACGATCCTCGCGGTGTGTACTACTTACATTTGCCTTGTTATGTTGCATAATGACGGCAATCGCGCGGCTAGCGCTTGTCTTCACACGCAGCAACTCAAGCTCTCTCTTCCCTTTCCCTTAATAAAGCTCTCTTTTTCCTTTCTCTGCTTATTCATAAATCCCGACTCATGTCTAAACCTCTCTATCTGCTCTAAAACCTCTAAAAGAACCTCAAAAGATCTCCTGAACCTGAATCTTTTTCAGGTTCAGGAGATGCTCAAGATTCAGCAACTGCCGAAACAGCCCTTCATGTCAGTCTTTGAGATGGGAAGGCAGAAAGAAGACAACGAACGAGGCGAAGACCCGTTGTCGATTCCGAGGGATACGCCAGACAGTGAAGACTTGGAAAGAGAAGTTACAGTGGAAGACGAGGCGATGGAGACTGCGGGTGAAGAGGTGGAGAAGGAGAGCCCTTTGATGGAGACTGTAGGAGCAGAGGAGAATGCCGTCGACAGCGCCGAGAAGACAACGCCTATGGAAGTAGTGGAGAGTGAAGAAATAGTCGAGGCGGCGGAGGAACACGTAGTGGAATCGATGGAGGAAGAACCGGTGGAGGAAGTGGAACGAGTCGTCGAGATGACTGGAGATTCCAATTTGGACGAAGAAGTTATCGAGTCTTCCGATGCCGATGAAGCTGAAGATATCGAAGACGCTGACGGAGAAGGAATCGAAGGAGTTGAATACGTTCCCGAAGTAGAAGAAGCTGGTGCTGAAGAGTTTGAAGCGGAAGTCTTCTCTGGAACTGAAGAATCCATGGCTGATGTAGTGACAGCTGAAGAAGTCCCGAAGAAGATTGGAGATGCAAATTTGGATGAGGACGTCATCGATTCGTCTGACGCAGATGAGGACAATCAAGCGGATGAAGGTGGAGACGACGGAGTTGAGGCTGAGGAGGTGGATAGAACGAAAGAAGTTGAGGCTGCAGAGATCGAAGCGGCAGAGACGACTGAAGAAGTTGGAACTAATATGGTGGGAGAAGTGGAGAGTGAAGGAGATGTAGACTCTGCTGATGTCGAAAAAGCAACTGAAGAAGTCGAACCGGCTGAGTTCGAGGCAGCAGAGACTGAGACAATTGAAGAAGTTGGAACTGATGTGGGGGAAGGAGTGGAGAGTGAAGGAGATGTTGACTCTGCTGATCTTGAAGAAGCCACTGAAGATGTCGAAGCCCCTGCTGCGGTCGAAGCAGAGGGAACTGAAGAAGTTGGAACGACTACCGCCGAGACAGCAGGAACAGAGGAAGCAGAAGCTGAGGACCCTGTATCCGAAGAAGTGGAGTTTGGAGAATTTGACGAGTTTGACGACACGGGATTCGAAGAACTGGTGGACGCGGGAGTTGACTACTATCATGAAGATGGCGTACTGGAAGAGGTCGCGAACGATCTGGAGAGGGTTGGAGTCGAAGATGCTCCCGTAGAAGAAACCACACCAGAAGAGGCCCCCCCTGCTCAGGAGAAGCCATCGGAGGGTGTGAAGGCCTTCGTTGAGAACTGCATGAAGGAGTCGACGCCCAAGTTCGACAGGAACTTACCCCTCGGTTTTACCTACCCGGGGGTGGCCAAGTGCACTCTGGCTAAGGAGGAAGAGGCTCAGGCGGAGGATCAAGGGAACATTGAGACGAGGTCGAGGGAAGGAGGGAGTGGCAGTGCGGAGACCACCTTCGTTGATGTAGTCAACATCGACGACGACGAGACACAGAGGAAGAACGATAATGGTGAGAATTTAGAAATCATGGAAATTTTATGAAATGTACATAACATTCTTTGCAGTACTCACGGGTCTCCACGATCGTGCTGCAGCAGTACAGCCTCATCCCGAGGGTAAGAGTTTACAAACCCTGACCTGGCGTTTATGCCACATCTTGCAGTTGAAGCGTCAACGTCGAAAGCGAAGAGGCCAACGGCGAGAGCGAGCAGAAAGAATGCGAAAGTCGACGGTGAGTGCGAAGACGTGGAACCGTCGATCGGACAAGTTCAAACACGTTCCAATAAACTTTTTAACATATTCAAAGTTCAAATAACCTTTTCAAGTTCAAATACGTTCCAATAAACCTGAGTTCAGTTGCCTTTTTATCATACTTTAGAAATCATGGAAATTTTATGAAATGTACACTATACCTACAAACGCTATACCTACTTACAGCGTCTTTACCCACCCCATCGGACTTGGATGCGGCGGAAATACTGATAAGCATGGGAGGTCTGGATGCGCCGGTTCGTCTCTTGTTTTGCCTATTCACTCGTATATGGTATAGACACAGAGATATATTCACTTTTATAGCGTATCAGTAAGACAATTACTCTTATTTTATGAGGGGCGGATCCTGCATTTTAAATGGCTTTGGTAAAATAATGCGTCAGAATAATTAACATCTCTTCTATTGGTATCTCCATAGTAGATATGTCTTCTCTGCAGGCACCGTCGACCTCTACAGCAGCCCTGGCATCCCCTCCCGCCAATCTCCCCGTCCCTCCCCCACTCGTTCTCCCCATGTCTATCAACCTAGCCGGTCCCTTCACAGTCCCCGCACCTCGCATGAACTGGAACCCGACCCTGTCTCCACTCGCCGCTCCTCAGTCGCCATACGTTGCCCCGGTCCCCCACAGCAACCCCTATCATGCCTTCATTCAACCACAACCCCAACCGACCTTCGCCAGTTTCTTCCCTCCCTCGATGCCTCCTCCCCTCACTCCCACTCCCACCTCCTACCCCCTCTCGTTGTCGATGAGTATTCCCTCTCCGACCAACTCGCCCATGTTCGCCAACTCTCTTCTCATGCCAAATATGTCTCCCGTCATGCCGTTCGTCCCCAACCCCGCAATTCAGCCAGTTCCCCAACCACAACTGGATCCTCTTCAAGCCCAGTGGAGCATCAGGCTGCTCCAAGCGCTTAATACAGTGAGTGCTAATAAGGCGACGTCGCCGAAGACGGCGAGGACGAGTGAGCCCCCTCCCACTCCATACTCGTCCCCCGTCACTTCCATCCCCTCTCCTGCCTCTACCGCCGCCGCCCCGTCCACATCACACAATGACATGCCTCCGCTCTACGACAGAATCGAGGCACGACGATTGCCGATCAAGAAGAGAAGTGAGTTTTGCATTTAGTATCATGATGGTTGATGGGAAACGGCCATAACGGCATTGCAAATAATGATTGTGTTAAGGACTTCACGACGAGTCGCCGGAGCTCTCCTCTTCGAATGCGTCGCGTGAGTCACATAGATGTTAGCCGTATTGCTCACAGAGATCAACGCTAAGACCAATCGCATAGCCCAACTCATCAATCGCTTTCAGCCAGATCGAGCTCCTCGCCCCTGACAGCCATGCAGCGAAGACTGTCGGCGGTAATCTCCTCCTCATCTCCGGAATTCGTCCATCCCAAAGTTGAAATGATGCATATGAAGGTCGAAGAGGTTAGAAAGAAGGGTCGAAAGAAAATAGGTTATCCTCTATTTTCTTTTGTGCCTATCAACCTTCTCGCCCTTTCAGGCAGCTCCAGAGCCGACTTCAGCAGTCGTCCATGAAGTGGAGGATGAAGAGGACGACGATGACGACGACGCGACGATTCCCTACAGAGAGGAGGCCGATGACTTCCTCGAGGTTGAAGAGGACGACGAAGGAGAGGATACACCCTCCACTTCGAAGACGAAGAGGCGATCGAGGAAGGACAAGGAATCGAAGGAGACGACCAAGTAAGGTTGTGAGAAGGGAACGAGAGGGAATGGGCATTGCAGGAGGAAGCGTCGCCCATCCAACACGGCCTCCACTCAACCGGCTAAGAAAGGTAGTCTGATCATTTTCTGTGCTTTCCGCCCGTTCCCCTCCTCTCCTGTCCATTACTCTTCGCTTATATCATCCACAAATTGTTCGGGTTGAGCTGGTACAATTAAGTTGTTCGTTACAGCGCGAAGGTCCGACTCTGAGAAGCGAAAGGAGAAGGAGTCGAAGAGGAGGAAGAAGGATCAGAGGAAGAAGGAGAGGGAAGAGAGGAGGAAGAGTCGTAATGCGGGGACTGAGGCTGCCGAAGAAGAACCGACCGATCCAATCGTAGCTCCTGCTGAACCCGAAGAAACGCCGGTTGCGCAGGCAGATGGTAAGCAAGTGAGCGAGAGATGATTGGGAAGTATTAATGCAGAGGAAGTCGTCGTCCTTTACCAAGGGAAGCCACTGCCGGGAGCGCCGTCGGCTCAAGTCAAGGCAGAACCGGTTGATGAAGAGCAGAATCGGGTAAGTAACTTAGCTTTATTGATCATGAGTTTGAGTTCTATTCAACGTGGTTTGCCTTGACTAAATGATGATTGCTTCATTGCAGGTGGAGATGAACTGTGAACGTGTGGATGAAGTGAACGACGCTGACCACGAAGCGGTAAGGAGACTCACGAGCTTTGCTGACCTGCCAATTGAAACGAATACCTTCAGAGCCCGGTGCCCACCCTTCAGGAAAATGACGTCTTCTACAAGATGTTGAACCGCTGCACGTTCAATGAGGTAACCCCAATAGCCTAATGTTCTTCTTCTGAATGATCACCTCACCTTCAGGTCAAAGACCTCAAGTACTTCAATCAACAAGAAACGGGTCAGCCGTTGTCCCCTACAGAGGGACAGATAACGAACGTTCTGTCTGGACAAATGGAGCAGTCAAAGATAGACGAGTTTATTAGTGAGTGGTTTTTGTCTTATGTGCTAGGTAAGATGCTGTCAATGGATCGGCTGTTTCAAAGATAACTTGCATTCAGGACTGCACCACGAGCTGATGTTCAATCAGCTCAAGTTGATGCTTCAAGACGAGGTCCTCCCGTCTCTCCGTCATCTCCGAGTCTTCGCCGATATCATCCAGAACAAAGTGTCAGTTGCCGAGCAGCACAGGGAAGTCCTCATAGGTAAGCGGTGGCATCATTTACGCCCCTAAATATCTACCCTCAGCCAATTCTACAATATCCCTCCGGCAATTCGAACCCGTCCCTCCCACCTTCGAAAAGGACATGTTGTCTCGTATAAAGGAGAGTCCGAAGCTTGCAGCTCTTCGTCAGGGAGTCGCGTATATGGGTATGATTGATGCTCTCAGCTTCTTTCTAGTATTAAATATCTCAGACGGCCCCCAAGCGTTCGAGTTCTTCTCCTCTAAAGTCGAGCTGATGAATGTGCTAAAGACAAAGGCGATTACCAAGCTGAAGATCAATCTGCAGTACAATTCGGTAACTTTCCCGTACGTATCACTATGCTCTATTTGTAATTTCAGATCAAAAATACGATCAAAGACGTATTCGAGGAGATGAGCAATCTATTGACGGACGACGAAACGAAGATGAAGCACGACGTAAGGCTAGGGGGGAGGAAGTGTGTGACTGGATTTGTGCATACGAGTCATTCACTCATAATTCCGTTAATAAGACAACTCACGCTTTGATAACGTTATTCGTCTGCCTATCGAAGTGGATTGTTGGCACCTCGTTTTTTCACCTTTCCACAAGACTATCCTACGTTTGCAGGAACTGCGGAAGGAAGTGTGTGAGAAAGTGCTGATGGTTCACGCTATGAGCTACTTCGTCTACGTCGAGTACTACCCCCACAACTTCCCTCTGTACAATCTGGCAGTCTACATTGTAAGGGACCTGTCTATCTGGACGTGCTGAACTCTCTTTCCAGAACTGGATCTACGCCGGATGGGGTGGATGGCTGGCTCGAGGAGGAGCCTATCAAATCTATCTGGCAGTCGTTCCTGAGAAGTTAGTGGGGCGAGAAGTGCTCGACAGTGCTAAGCACAAAAAGGAAGCAGTGGGTGAGAGCATTCTTCAAACTTTACCAAACTTGGACTGTACACTGATGTGGCTGATTCACAATTGCAGAGAACAAAGTGCTCGAGAAACTCGCGCCCGTCATGGAATTCGAGAAGAACAAGAAGACGCGGGAGTTCGTACTCAGCTACATGAAAGAGTTCGGAGACGAGGAACTCGTGTTGACGATGGAGAAGGAGAGCAGTGGAATGAGGAAGGACGGGCTGCCTTTCCGATGCGAGGCCAAGATGGGATCACAGGTAGCGGGGAGTGAAGAAGAGGGTGTGACATATTATTGGAGGAAAAGGAACGTTGAGAAATCTTTGCAGCGCGCTCCGCTAAATACAGTGAAACTCTCTTGGCAAAATGCCAGCTTACAAGGGAATGGTCACAACTTCTAGTTAGACTCAGAGATGCCACTTGGCAGCGTGATAGGCCTGACCACCCTAATCGCGAAACTGCATTCAGAATTTGCTACATGACATGTAGACCAAAGATCAGAGCCGTTTTGTGTTACACTATTACTTCATATTTACACCTCTTTTTCCTCTCCTTAGAGCAGTTATCGCTATCGGCAAAGTCCTTCACTTTGCCTATTTTATTACGAACACCTTAGAACCCTGAAAAATCAGTAGAGGAAGCGAGAGACTTTATTCTGCTCCATAACTGCTCCGTGAAGAGCGAACAGTGAGACAAATATCAAGCATCAGTGTAACAGAAAACGTATCTGATCTTTGGTCTACATGTCATGTAGCAAATTCTGAATGCAGTTTCGCGATTAGGGTGGTCAAGACTATCGCCCTACCAAGAGGCATCTCTGGGTCTAACTCGAAGTTGTAACCATTCCCTTGTTAGGCTAAAAGCCGGCTCCGGCTGAAGTTTTACGGTGGTTAGCGGAAAGAATTGCGCAGCTCTCTCAACGTTCGTTTTCCTCCAATAATAGACGTCTTAATCGAAGTGTTTGGGGTAGCACTGAACCCGTTGTCGCTATTGTTGACCGAACTCTTGTCGGAAGTAGGAAGGAGTCGACTGACGGAAGGTTGTCCTCAACCATATCCTTCAGGTGCCCCTGCACTCGGCTGGCTGCACTCTGTGGTTCAAGACGAAGGAACTCCTCGACGCGCACGTCCGTCTCGTCCATCCAACAAAAAAACCCCTCCGATGTCTCCAGGTATGGCAAGGCAAGAAATCGGGAGAAACGAGAGATTGCAGTGCTATCGCGAGTTCCACTACGAGAAGACCCTCCAGCTCCATAAGGAAGTCTTCCACATCGCAGACAATCTTTACTACGAAATGCTCGATGAGTCATAATGGAACGAGCTTCGATTGATACGTTTCCTTGTAATAGACAAGTGCCACCAATAACCAACCAAACTCAATAGACGACCTCTTAAATGTAAAAGAGTGGATCAGTCTGCTCAACAGTTCCAAACTAAAATGCTCAATGAATCATAGCGGACTGGCCACATTTCGTCCCTTTCCACTACGTTACCGCAACAGAACAAAGAATATTTAAGTCCATTCTGTGTAGGCATTGATTTGTGTTACCCTCCCCCCATGAATATTCCCTTTCGTATTGCTCTACTCCGCTTGTACCTACTTCCATTTACCCTACTCGTCTCGTGCCTGTACTGTCTACTCTATTCCCTCTCCTCCTTTCCCCGTGTGTTCCCCCTTCTTCCAGTTAGTGTTTCGTCTCTTCATCGGTCTTAAACCGTGCCATGCCCACTGCGTCTCTTGCCCATAACTGAGTATCCCCTCCAACCTCACTTATGCATAGCTTTACTCATGACAACTCCCCTTAATCCCATTCTCTTATTGATCTCATGGTACTACCCCTCCCCTCTTATATTACCGTAAACCTTCGCTTTCCCTCCCCTTCCTTCTTTCGATCCCGATGTCAGTCGGTTCACTTCTCCTCCTTCGTACTTTTTCTCTTTATCCATATCCTCGAGTTCCCACATTTCCTTCTCTTATACTACATCGATTTCACTGGTTTACTCTTGATTTACCGTATAATATTCTCACCATTGTTTATTGTGCATGCAAATGAAGCATTAAAATGAGCTCTTGTCCTAACAGTGGAGCAGTAATTCGTTTGAATAAGAGATCTGATCCTTCCCTGTAAACACTAGGGTGTGCACTGTAGGTACCTTGTGACCAGATGAGGGTCCGGGAGGTATGGCAGCAAGCAAGGGTCAATCGAGAGGGAGAGACTCGATATAGACGCTCTGTCTGCTTCTCTCGCACTCTCTTGCCCTCCCACAGTCTCTCCCTATCCTGGCCACATGTGGAACCCCTTCGCGTCATGTTTATCAGCAAGTGTCGAGGTATAAGTTACGGGAGGAGACTAGATCAATTGACTTTATAGGAGCGACTGAATAGCGAGCGAGAAGAGGGATTTGGTCAGAAGGAATCGGAAGAGGAACTACAGAATGGAGGTGATTTATTGGATTAGCACGTCAGAGGCATTCTATCTGTAACATACCTATCCTATCGTGAAAATCATCTGTCTAATTGGCAGGTCTTGTCACAATAACAATGAGGCACTTTGTCAAGGAAGGTGTCAATGAAAATTATTAGTTGAAGATATGATGATGGATATTTGAAATCCGTAAAATGCAATATTCAGAGCCAATTCGCGGCAATCGTCGCAAGACCCTCTGTGAAGGATTCTGTCTCTTTGAGTCTGTTATGTGTTGTCTCGAAATGTTCTGTCTCGATTGTTGTTGGTGAAATGCATTACACCACCTATCATTACCGTGTTTATGAACTTGCACAGATAAAGCCAGTCAGCATAGCTGTAGTTACTGGGGGAGATCAAGAGGCGAGACGTAGAGAGAGCATTTCAGCGACGATTATCCTGGACATCTACCGTAACAGAGGTCTTGTTGTCGTCGAGGTTGACGTCTACAGTAATCTGATGGAAGGAGGAGAAGGACTGCGATGAGGTCTCGGAGATGGAATCGGACGACTTCTGAAAATAACCAAGAGATTAAAGTAATTTGGAGAGCAGAAAACTGTTGACCACAATAATTTATGGTAATGGCCAATGGTTTTCTTTGAAAAATGACCTTGAAAATTTACAGTAACGGGTTTTCTACATTGTTCACACGCAATCACTAATTTCAGTTCCGCAATCTTGCCTAACCCTATTTCGCCGATTACGGTCTATTAGCAACTGGTACAGTTCTACTTATGCCTTAGCTTCGCATTTCATTCACAACAACTTCCAAGCCCCTTCTCTTATTTACCTACTAGTTAGCTGCAGCTAATTCTATAAGCGACACCGAAGATGCTACCTTTTGATTATTCTTTCCGAAGCAACAGGTGAACAGAGAGCAGAGCGTCATAGTAGATGGCGAAAGATGGGACTAGCCCTCCCTTATTGCTTGCATCTATGCTGACCCCATCCTCTCCATTCAAACTAGCGTCAACCTTATGGCTGTGCCTTTCTCTTCACTATCCTATTGGGCGCACATTTTGAATATCCTTGGCGTTTGTCAACTACTTAGAGGATGTGGCTAACGCCTCTAAGTAGTTCACAAACGCAAGCGGAAGAGTGCGAAGCAAGATGAGATTTGTCAAGAAATAGAGCTAACTGAATAGACCCTGATTGATGAGTAGGTGAATATGCGTTGCATTTATAGCGGAGAAGGAAGCTAATTATAATATTTATATGGAATTCGACACGCTTCATCCAGACCGAGAAGAGTTTATGGCATTTTTCTAACTACTAAATCGGCTACTTCCGCCTTTCTTGTACGAAGACTTTGTAGGATCGTTATCTGCATAATCTAGATCCCTCTATGGGAATATCCGACCACTACGTCATCTCAGCTACCGTACTCTTCTTCAATATCTTCGGTCTTTTCGGAAACGTCTCCCTCCTCCACGCACACTACCGTAGACGGAGTATGCGCACCAAACATGGTACCCAGCTCAATATTCTTTTTTGAATACGTTACTTTTTAGGGATTCTACTCTGCCTTCTGGCCTTGAGCCACATTATCTGCTTGCTGTTTGAGTGGGTCAACGTGTATTACGCTCTTTCCTTTACTCCCGTGAGCAGGTCCACACAGTCACATAAAATTATGGTGAACATAGAATATCAGGAGAACTTGTTTCCGCTTGATTTTCCCATACATCTTTGCTCATTGCTCGCAAACATGCCTTATGGCTACCCTATCTGTTGATTTGTTCATTTCAATCGTATTCCCCTTACGGTAAGTACATGAGCATATACAACCTCCTTACACGTTTATTCCAGACACCGTGCCCTCAAAAGTAGTCAATACCTCAGCATTCTCTGTATTCCTCTAATCTTATATGATGTTACTGTAATCGTCGTTGCCCAGTGCACCATGGACGATAATATCATTCGCTTTTGTAACCCTCCCCTGAGTCTCACACCCAGAGCTAATCAAGTATTGTGAGTGCTTTCGCAGTTGATCACGTGATAATTGAGTGAGATTTAGTTACTTCACAGCACTAGTTTTTGGCGTTGTCACGATCATCATGTACTGTATCTCGTTCTCAACGCTTTCCATACGTCAACGAAAGAACAAAGACGTAGGTGAGGGGAAATCGGAAGAAGATAACCGCGGCTCAGCTGCAGAAAGAAATCTTTCCATTTAGCCACTCGAAAAGCAAATGGCAGATATTGAGAGAAGGGCCACGAAGAGTCTGTCAGTACTTCTGCTGGTATTTCTAGTGACAAGGTGTGCTCAACTTCATAGAGATCTATCATAGTGTTGAGGTTCTTCGGTCTCATCTCTGCCAATCTCATGAATCTCATGAATGTCGACAGAGAAACGGCATCCGTTGTGCAGTCTTACAACGTGAGAAGTCTCTTTCAAAGTTGACGGATGTGAGGAAAATATTCCGGCAATTGCCCCATTCCTATTTACGACGAGAGAGCAAAGTGAACACGAAAGTGTGCACCACACGAAGTAGGAATGAGATTACTGACGGAAGTTTGTCGTCTCCAGTCACGATAACGAAAAGCATTCCTAGGTATTCCCCTCTTGTGTCTGCTATTCGTCTTCCTATTACGTCTGTTTCATTCGATCATCTCACTATCGAAGCATCTTCATCGGGCAAATCGCCAGTATGCTCAAATATCTTGGTGGGGCTATAGTAGTACAGATTCAGCACAACTAGTACAGATTCAGGCATTAAAACTAACGTCATAGTAACACTTTCCGAAGGAGAAACATCGTCTAGAACTCGAAGAACTACGCTGAAGAAAGTTACTATCACGCCTACTCAATGATGCTCTTTCCTATACGGGTTTAACAAGCTCTCAATTCCCTTGTCCCATAATGAACACTGCCATGCGGAGCTGATAAGATACGCCTCCTCAATGCATAAAGTGATCGAGCCACAATAAGCATGGAGTGAATCATCTTCAGTGTTTCAGCTAGCCTCTCAGTGAGTATAAACTTCTCTTTCATCTCGACAGTTGTCCACAACTTATCCAATGACTCACTTGTCTCGGTGTCTTCTCTCTCAAGTTTCTGCAAAAGTTGAACACATTGATTTTCTTTCTTATTTATTTGTTGATCTTTTGATCTTATACTTCTCATCTTTCTGTTCATAGATCGAATGACTCAGATGCCTTCAATCGCATTTCGGTCATTAATTTGCCTCGTTCTTCTGGTAGCTCTTACGTTCGCAACAGAGCGCTGTTTGCGAATCTCTGGCCATATCAAATGTCGCAATCAGAAGGCAGCTAATATTCAGGTGAGCTATTCAGGTATTTCGTTTACTCTAACTGCAAGTACCTCATTCAGATAAGAGTATATGACCGCGATTTCTTCCTTCCCCATCACGCTTTCGAATTTCACGATTTCATGGGGTAGGCTCAGCTGTTTTCGATCCTTGAGAATGGACTTTGAGGGGAACATGGACCAAGCCAGACGGGTCCTTCGAAGTGGCTGGATGCGGCAGTGATTTCGACTGGTTGATTGTGAGTTCTCCTATGATTATCCCCGGATTAACCTGTCTTCACAGATCGAGAACGAGCCCGATCCATTCCTCATGATTCGTCACAATTGCAACACGGACCACGAAGAATCGACCATTCATGACTTCGAGAATCCGGTAAGTAAATTGTTTGGTCAACGAGTTAATGGAGCTATTCCTTGCAGGTCTTCTCTCCGAAAACTTTGAATGCTGGAACGATTATGCTGGACTAGGCAAAATGATTGTTTCTCAAAGAATTAAATTACGGTTGCATCTTTACTAACGAATTCTTCAAAAAAAGAGTATCTTCAAAATTTATTGGCTCAGAAGGTTGTAGCAACATCATTCGCTTGTCGGAAACACGGACCAACCTTGGTACACATCATAGCCGAAGATTGAAGAAGGGAGAACGGGCTACCAGAGAGTGCGGCCTAGGCCAGCCGGGTTTACGGGGAAGTAGGGAGGCGGAGAGATCGAGGCAAAAGGGAGTAGCGAGTTTTACGTTTCCCAACACGTATAACGTAATAAATGCATTTGCAAAGTGGCCCTTTCTTCAATACACAGTTTAAAAAAGCAAAATATTTGCATGGTTTGCCCGAAACACATCTAAACGTAGTAACTTATGGGGGCAGTGGAAGATTTTTCGTGGAAAGTCTCAATATTCAAATGATTAAAGATGTGAAATGCAAGACATACATTCACATACAAGACTTATAGCACCAATCTTTATTATCAGATCAATAAAGCTACCCAAAATCCTTAAGAAACATCAATATGGTAACTACATAAACCACCGATAAACATCGCCACGTATGATCCCGCAAGACATTTAAAAACGGAACATGCGCCAGGTATACTGTAACGGAATTTTAAATTACCGCCTGTTACTTTTCGCACTTTTCGTTGCGGGAGTACGCACGCTTAGAGCGGCGACGAGCGTTGCGTGCGCGTCGCCGCCGAATTTTTTGAATATCAGAACCCTCGAAGCGAAAAGTATCACGAACTGAAATTTGGTCATGTTCTGTGTCTAATGCAATTTAAATGTCTGGTCTGGGCTCATTTAAACGCTCGTGATCGCTTATAAAAAATTGTTTGTTAGATACAAGCAATGAAAGATAAAAGATCAAAATCAAAGATCAAAGATCAAACACACTGAGCGGGGGCGCATCCGGGACAGAAGACTCGATTCTGATCAAGAGCCAGCATGGCTTTCGCCTCCTCAGAAGTAAGGGATGCCTGAATGGTTCGATGAGATCCTCAAGCACGATCATATTAGAGTTCGATTTTGGACAGTTCACGGTTAGTATCTGTGTTATCTCATTTCATAAATGAGCTCCACTAACGCTACCCTGTGATAGACAGACCTCTATTCACTCTCACGAGCTACCGTAATCCTACCTTTACAACATCGGCCATATTGGACGCAATCCGCGCGGGAGTCGCCGACTTGGGAATGATGGCTACGTCAGTAGCGAGAGCGAAGGTGTATAGGATAGTCTGGAGGGGTTATAGACTCGATAAACTACCGTAACCCTCTTACGAGAAATGCTCATTTGTCGATAGAACAATGTTCCTCATAAGCTTTGTTACGGAAGTTTCTCTTTGGCAAGAAAGAATAAACATAGCGGAATACCAGTATACAATTCTGAATATTAGGCGAGAGAGCAAAAGTGAGAGAACTAGTCGCATTTTGAAGTCAAAGTAACAGGTGGACCGGTTTATTCTGCCATACCTGTGGAGAGACATCGTACTTCTTGGCGGCAGCTACGATGGGAGGTTCAGCCAGAATCTCCTGATTGGCCCAGCACAGAGAGGAGAAGGCCTGTAGTGGACAGTCAGTGTATGTCCACGTTTGCAAGAGTACTTTACTTCTTTTTAGCTTCCGTGCAACATAGGTATGATAATAGCTGACTCTCGCAACGAAAACCAAGATTACGGTAGTTCGCACCTGGAATACGATTCGCTTCTGCTTACAGAATCGTCTGAGCAACTTCTGTGTCAGGTAGGGATGGTACTCGCATTGATTGAGAACAGGGACCACCTGAAATTACGGTAAGGTTGAGAGGTATGCCATACGGTAGCTAAATTATAGATGGGGCACAGATTACGGTAGTTGAACCAACCTTGGCATACTGGAAGAGTTCGACCAAGTGGTACACTTCGTAGTTGGAGACTCCGATCGAACGGATGACGTCACCTCGGGCTGAGATGAAATCGTTTACGAGGGGACAATGGGGAGGAGGGAAACGCACCGTGGACTTCCTCAAGCTTCTGCCAGACAATCTTTCGGTTCGGCTCGTTTCTACAAAGAAACAAATGGAATACTCCACAAAGTACTCGTCCAAGACTTAATAATTTCTCGTGAACAACGTTTCATTCAAACAGATTTATTAGTTGCAGTATTACTCTCACAGCTACAGTAATCACTATGACATACAGTACTCCACCTTTCATCGTCGTCATTCCCGGTGTATCGATCGCGTGGATAGTGAATGAGTACGAGGTTGAGGTACCTGCACACGAAGGGTTACGGTAGTTAACTGCCTACGGTAGCAATAATTACCACATCTTTTAGATCGCGCTCAGGAAGAGTTGAAAATGCAAATAATACCAACGTGGTCTGTAGCTTCTCTAGACTCTCCTTCAATATACGGTCCACATTCCCTGCGGGATCATCGTTCACAATGGGGACCTGCATAAGGTTACTATTACGGTAAAGCCTACTGTAGGTCAATAGAACCCAATATTAATCATCTTTTAACTTCCACACTCGCTTGTAGGAACTTCGTTCACTTTTATGTTCTCTCTCACGTTATTCTTTCTACTTGACCTTGAATTGCCCTTCACAGACAGTTCGTGCTAAGCAAAAACTACAGTATTCACCTTGGTTGTGATGAAGACATCCTCTCTTTTTAGACCAAATTCCGGAAGCGTTTCCTGATAAATGTGAAGATGAAGATACAAGACGCGTCCCAAGAACGAGAAATACCTTGAGAGCCACTCCCAGCAAGTCTTCGTTGTTGTAGATGTGAGCAGTATCAAACGAGCGATAGCCAGCCTTGAGAGCCGCACGAACTGAGGTGGTCAACGAATCCTGTGAAGCAGGATTCGTTGACCACCTCTAGAACATAGGAAAGTTACCGGAGTGGAAAAATCAAACTCAGAAGCTTCAAGGTATGAAGAAACCTGTTCTTTAAAGGAGCCGGCCCACGAGTACGGTAGCATTTTGAATTCGCGGGCTTCCCTGATATGCAATTTAGGCCTTTCCGCTCATCTTTTCCCACAGTTCTTTTTGTTAAGATGATCAGAACAACGTGAAAAATCGATCTGGCAATAAATCAGAGATGTATCTCATAACAGTCAGCTAGTATATCTAATTTTGTGAAAAGCGCATTGCTCTTTGCGCCGTCAGTACTCCGCGGAGAGTGAATGAAATCGCATAAAACTCGGAATACCCGATCAGCATGATTAGATCTACCGAATGACATAAAAAGCGAATATAGTCAGAAACTCGTGGTACGGCTCCTTTAATCCGCGAAATGCCCAGTCCTATCTTCGGGTTCAGGTTACGGTAGAAGTACTGTATGATCGTACTAATTTATAAAGATGCTAATATTCAGAGAACCTGCGAAAAGTCATTCCAAGCCTTACTTGATCCTTGATCCCTGACGTTCCCAATCCAATCTTTGGGATGTCATTTCCATCGTTGAACAAGAACGAACCTCCGATGACTTGTGAGAAGCGAGTGGGCATTCCGCAGCCGAACTGTGAAGATCATAGCAACATTACAAAGTAAAATAAACGAAGTTTGAAAAGCACGGTTTGAACGCGCGCCCAGAAATCATCGCGAATAGATCGTTCCGATGCTCAATACACATGGGAACCTGTTCCAAGCTATCGGAAAGAGGCGCGAAATACGAACAGACAAGAGAGGGACTGGGGTGAGGGAAGGAATTGGACAGGGGAGAGGGACTGGAGACGAATGCAGGGAGAACACTCACACACACTGGCAGAAGATTCCCTAACTTTTTCGGAATTCTTCCGTACCTAAGGATACATCGGGAATCCATTCCTCAACCTTTTATGGAATATTACGCAACTATTTGCGGAATGCATTCGCAATGTATCCTGAGGTGCGGAATAATTCGGAAAAGTTTATGGAAACTTCTCTCAGTGCAGTGAGCTTACTATGGTGTTGATGTTGATGGGTAAGGGCAACAATAGAGGGAACGAGGAGGGAGGCAGGAAAAGAAGGGGGGAGGGAGGGAGAGAGGGGAAGAGGAGGAAAGAAGGAGTGAAAGTGCCAGTACTCACTCGCTTTCCCATTTGCTCTCTTTAACCCCGCTGATGCCGAAGTGGGGTTAAAGAGAGCAAGCGCCCAGTCCCGCCCATTTGTGGTGTATTTTGGTGGTGCCTCGCGTGCAGTCCTTTCTGTTACTTACATTCATCGCCGATTACTGTAGCCACACCGATTTCCTCTCTCATCGTAGCGAAAACCATCGAATATCAGCGATTTTTTCCGTCAACAGCTTTCAAATAATGAAAAACAGCTAGGTAGTACGCGTGATTGCTTTCAAGCCGTGTACAAGACGTCAAAATCTTTACTCATTCTCTGGTATTTCTGTGCCAGTGGCATGCCATTGGCGCTGGTGGCCCATCGCTGGCGTGCCACTGGTACGGTCTAGGTGGTCCCCCCTCCCCTCCCTTCATTCATTCCCCTCCTTCTTCAGGGTATTACAGGAATGCATACGCAAAGTAATATTTATTCCATATTTTTGTCAAATTAACCCTATAAAGCAGAGAGAACTTCACTGCTACAATATATGAAAAGGGACACAATAAAGAAGTAATGATGATAAGGGGGAAAGTTGAGCTTACTGGACAGTTCAACGCCCAGAAGATTGGTTGCTTGACGAACGGCATACATTGATCACAAAGAGAACGGCTGCTTCCCGGTCCTGCAATTGAACTAATTAGTCAAAGCGAAAACGTACCTTTTTGGGTTGCTTGCTTCTTGAGTCTTCTTATGATTTAGGTATATATATTGACTTGAGTCCTCTCATATGATTATGGACTCAGACTCGACTGCAACTGCAACATTTAAAATTATGATTTTGCTATCCATGAAATCACTATCACGCGGCATTCAATTTCGGAACAGGAAAAAAGTTAATAAAAGTCAAGTACCAAAAAGTAAGCGATTCTAGAGAAACTCACCAAATACAAATCGTGGTTCGCGTAGTGCCCACTACAACATGCGTCGCTGATGTA
>LS878962.1:4300-71701 GCA_900490955.1 Micoletzkya japonica | reverse complement strand
ACTCGAATTGAGCGGTGTCATTCGTACACCTTTTAGCATTCAAAGCATTTACTTTCCGATTCCACAACGGGAAAGGCGTTGACTCTCGGAAGCAGAGTGAGAATGTCGGAGATGGTACGGTAGGTCGTGCATTGGGTCAGATAGTGAACGGGCCTCTTCATGATTCGGTTCACACGGATCGAGTGAAATCTGGCGAGCAGAAATTACTATCTATGGGAGAGCGTCATACTTATGTTTCAGGTTCTACGTAAACAGTGCTCAAATAAACTGGGATTAATCTGGGAAAATGCGGTTGAGTAGACAATTGAGAAGTGTACGTCGAGGAAGAGTGCGTGATATCGGGAAGGTAGGGCAGGTGCTTCATTCGAACGATCGAATCGTAGATTGACGGCTGGAATCGGGCTGCCACAGCATTCGCCACGATTACCGCACACTGAACTCCGGATTACCTCACAATTATTGATGCACGAAAGGTTCTATATGAGCATTTACCAAGATCGTTCTGTATTTACAAGTCACGTTCAGAGACACTTACCAGAACAGGCAACATGACCATCTGTTGGTTGGTCAATTCGTAGATGATGACGACCACAGAGACAGATCGAGTAACAGCTCCCGCGAAGGCCGCGGCTCCTGAGAGGGGTACGGTAGGGTTACTGTAGTTATTGAGCGGAGATTGGAGGAATGAATAAAGAGGAACTGGCCTGGACCAGTAAAGCCAACATTCAATAGTTCTCCATCGATCTAATGTTCAACAAATACTGCACTGATCTGATAATTTACTTACCTACAACTGCGTATATTCCGGGGTAGATGTCTTGTGAGGTATTCCAGAGATGGTCGTTGATTTCTCCATTGAACACAACGTGAATCAGTTCACCTGGAATAATGAAAGAGCGTTTAGTTATGTTTCAGACTATCAATACTATTATATAATTCGCTAAACGTCTGTCCGTGGACATGACCAAAGAACACTCAAATAGATGTTTCGCAAATTTGCAAAACCTCCTCCACCTAGCGGTGTTTGAACCCGCACACCTCCGCCCTATAGTCAGCTGGCTTCCCAATTGAGCTAAACTAAGACTTTCATGATTGGTGCGGAGATTGTACATGACTGCAATTGACGCCGCGCGGCCTATTCGCGCCTGTTTTTTTCGCACCAATAGCAAAGCTTATCGTTGAGAAAACGGATATTGGTGGGACAAACATAGAGTAAAACGTTCAGAGAGCTGTGTTATATGGAGAGGAGGGTGTATAGCACGGCCAAAGGGTAGAGAGGAGAAATATAGTAGAGGATTGAGGGATAGTTTCTAATTATAAGACGTTTGCCCCGCTTCAACTACAGAGACCCGATTGAGGGGAAATTCTAGAACTAGAACTTTTTGTGTGGATAAAGGGGTAATGAAACGTTGCTTCAAATTATTTTGTAGATGTCAACTTTCAAAATATCTTATTACGTAGTGGACGCGTAGATACACAAAAAGCCAAGACACTGCATGAAAAGATCCTGATGAATAATCAATCATGAACACTTTAAAATATACAGAGATCTAGCCAAGAATTTTGGGACACGCCAGTCGGGTGAAGCGCCGCGAAGCGGCGCGTAGCCCGGCTGGTGTGTATATAGACATAAAATGAGAGCGGCATTACGCAAACGTTTGTCGAGCGTGATATAACATCTTATAAGACACATAGTTATATGGTTGAGGAAAATGTTCCGTCAGTCGTCTCATTCCCACTTCCGACGAGAGTGCGAAGCGGTATGAAGAGGCGCTTCACCCGACTGGCGTGTCCCAAAATTCTTGGCTTGGCTGGCAATACAAATCGTGGTTCGCGTAGTGCCCACCACAACATGCGTCGCTGATGTAAACGCGCTTGCAACTTCACGTTCTTGCGAGAATAAGACCTGAACAAGAAAACATCATGACAATACGACGAAAAGTCTGCATTCTAGAGATTGGACAAGCATAACTACAGGTATACAGGATAGCGGGAAGATAAACCAACAATAAAATATGTTTCATGAACTAAGACAAGCTCAAAAACACTTAAAAAAGTAAGAGCTAAATAAAAGGGGCTCAAAAAATCTCTGTAGCCAGAGTCACGACCGGATGATAGGCATACCGTACTTTCGCTGGGTCAGATTCATTACCAAGTTTGCCACTGGCATGCCACTAGTAGCGATTATTCCCTCTGCGGCGCAGTGGCATGCCACTGGTAATCCCGATCTCTTTGACATGCTACTGGCACAGAAATACCAGAGTTGTCATCAAGTGTCAAAAATACGAAGGTAAAGAAAAGGTGATATTGATAAGTATGCCGTCGATTATATTTTCTTGTCCGAACGTGACGATGCACAGAATGAAGATCGTAGGTATCTCCTGAATATTTAGCTCATTGAATAAACACAGCAAAGGAATGAAAGTAGCTTCATCTCACGGACCAAGTTCACTTACTTCTCGTGAAGGAGAGCCAGCATCTGCAGTTCACGCTACTCTTCACGAAATTCTCTGTGATATGGATTATGTTCCGGGAACGTCCTAATTGCTAAGGAAATTCGGTTCATTTAATTCCTAATATATAACTCAGCCAGGCCGAATATCTCCTAATTATGAGTATCTCTGCCTCTTACAGGAACTTAGTTCTGAAAGCGAAATTGCACAAAACACCGAAATAGCAAACCATTCGCATTGCCTATTGCCCTCCACTCGTTGACAGAGAGTACTCCTTGAAGACCTGCCGTCAAGCGATGCTGCTGCATGATTTCTCAACGAACAAATGTAAAAAGCAAAAAGAAAACAACTAAAAAACCGAAACTTCGAAATCATCACGTGAGGGGAATCGATAGTTTGCTGAGTTGGCAAATTGCCAGGGCTCAAAGCTACCGTAACTAAAGTCGAACGCCTACCCGATGAGCATCAAACTGGCGCGAACGCGTGAAACGCGACACTTCGCGCGAAATCGATTCAAACGCAGATTACTGTAACCGACTTGGCTGACATAAAGTGCTTGACATAGCGTGGGGGAGGGAGGGAGAGAGGGGAAGAGGAGGAAAGGAAGGAGAGGAAGAGGAAGGGAAGAGAGAGAGGAGGAGAGAGAGTGAAAGTGCCAGTACTCACGCGCTTTCCCATTTGCTCTCTTTAACCCCGCTGATGCCGAAGTGGGGTTAAAGAGAGCAAATATGAAACCCCACCCACCCCCTTTCGTCCACCACTTTGCATCCCTTGTCTCTCCTGTTAAATCACTATTATACTTATACGTTTCGTTTCGGTAAACCCGATGATAAACATATAAACATGCGGGTACCACCGAAACAATCATTTTCTTCGGTAATGCAAAACGTAACACGTGTAAATGTTACGCACCTTCTATCATAGAGATCAATAGTCAACCAGAATGATTGTTTCGGTGGTACCTGCATGTTTATACCTTTCATAAGGTCATCTTTCATCTTTCATATATCCTTCTCATTTGTTTAAATAAAAAATTCAAAGCAATTAGGGACAATCATACATATAATAGTTTGCAATTCAGTATGCCAGTTCGATTTGCCAACACAGTGTGTGGATCGTTCGTTCTCAACGATGGAAATGACATTCCGAAGATCGGCTTCGGAACTTCGCAGATCAGAGATCAAGTAGGACAGTCAAAAGGCTACCATAATCCCGGCATTCGCTGCAGGAGACGCTAATTACTGCGGTTCGCGCGGCTCTCAAAGCAGGCTATCGGATGTTTGATACGGCTGAGAGATACGAGAACGAAGAAATACTGGGAAACGCGATTCAGGTTGGATTATGGAGGGAAGTATTGATCGATGAGGTACACAGGAAACTCTTCCCGAATTTAAACTGAAGAGGGAGGACGTCTTTATCACTACAAAGGTAGATATGCAATTCTTATCTTTGCAAATAACGTAAAATACAGGTGCAAATCAAGAACGGCGAAACAGCGTCGCACGTTGAGGATTCCGTGAAAGCGAGTCTGGAGAAACTGAGAACAACGTAAGACTTCCGGGTGATTAGACACCCTTCATTTGATGTGCAGGTACCTTGACCTCGTGCTCGTTCACTATCCACGTGACCGCTATACGGGACATGACGACGACGAACGGTGGGGTACGGTATGTCAATGGGTTACTGTAACTACATCATCAGGAACGAAGAAGAGCGAAAGATTGCATGGCTGAAGCTGGAGGAGTTACATGGTATTCGAATGTCTGCCGTGATATTTAAATATTCTCGTTCAGGTCGGGGTCTGATTCGTTCCCTGGGGGTATCTAACTACGACGTGTACCATCTGGACGAAATGAAGGCTTACGCCAAGGTTGGAATCTGCGAATGTCTTCAGTAATCGAACTCTATTTATAGATCAAGCCAGTTCTCGACCAGAATGAATATCATCCGTATCTCACGCAGAAACTGCTGCTTCGCTATTGCAAGAAGAACGGAATTATCTTCCAGGTAGACAATGTGAAAATTTAAAAATAAAAAAATACTGCATTCATTATGCCCGATGATTGAATTCTTCAGGCTTACTCATCACTATGTGCGAGAAGTCAAGTAATATCGATTCCAGCTGATAGGAATGGTCATCTAATAGCCGAGGAGCCTGTAGAGCAGGCAGCTCGAAACCACTCCGTATCAGTTCAGGTAGATATATACATAGGTCGTTATCTCGTTTGATAAAGACGCTTTGTAGACAATTCTCTATGCATTCGGTCTCTGTTCGGATGCAGTTATCATTCCCAAGTCTGCTACTCCGTCGAGGATCGAATCGAATATGGCTGACGTTTTGAAGGTAGGTTGTATTTAGGTATACCCGAAAAGCCTTCACTCATAGGTGAAGCTAACCCCGCATGAGATGCAAACCATTCGTCAACTGGATCAGCACATAACTGCTCAAGCATCGAGATGTATATGACCTTATATCTCATGAACTGTTTTGTTGAATTGTATTTGAACAATTAGAAGTATTATTGGTAAACGTTACGAACCACATTAATTGCACGATTTATGCCCATTCTGAAACTCAACACAACAGTTCAGATGCATTCCCACGGAGTGCAGTCGGAAAAATTGATATTCTTGTTGAGCAGAGAGAGCTCGACCAACTCCTCCTTGGTCAGTTTAGCCTGTAATAACGACTGTGACAGAAGACTCCATATAACTACCATACCTTCCCGATATCGTTCAAATTCGCAGCTATCCTTTCGGGATTTTTGGATCTTGGAATGATGCCAGCATCTGTGAGGAATCCAAACGCGAGCAGAATATTCTGAATACTATCTATGCATGTTTTATTGAATAAAACGTTTTTCTAGGTTGTTTATAAAAAGGACCTGTGGGGAAACTCCGTATTTCTCAGCCGCCGCAGTGACCGTCGGCTGCTCGAGAATAGTTTTCTCGCCTTGTACCAGCGATGAGACTAGTAGTTCCTTGGGAAATCGGTGTACGTATACCTTGAGTGCGTTTCCCAGCACATCCTCATTACGGTATCCGTTAGCAGTATCGAATAATCGATAGCCTGCCTTCAGTGCAGCTCGTACGACCGTAATCATCGTGTCCTACAACGACTATTCAGATTACGGTGCATTGCAAAAAAAGATAAAGAGCGATAATGGCTCACCTGATCTCTAATCCCAGCCGTGCCAAATCCCATTTTCGGGATGTTATTTCCATCATTGAACAAGAAGGAACCCCAATGACTTGAGCGAATCGTTCTGTCATACTGAAGCAACGATAGCATTTATAATGTAACAGGCGTTAGAAACAGAAAATGAAGTTTGAAATATCGACGGAAAAAAGATCAAAGAACAGTGTTCCGATGCAAAAGACACTGATTGTGAGAACTGTTTAAGGTTGCCAAAAAGAGAAGATATGAAGAGGTAGGGGAGGAATCTGAAGGAAGGAAGCGAATAGGTAAAAGAGGACTTGGATACTTGATAACTTTGCCTATGTTAGTGTTGATGACTAATTGTAAGGGTAACAATAGAGAGGGGACATGGTGGGAGGGACGAGGTAGGGAAAGAGATGAAAAGGGGTAGGAGAGAGGGGGAGGAAAGAGGAGGGAGCAAGAGGCGGAAGAGATGGAAAGTGCCAGTTCTCTCCACTTTCTCTCTCTTGCCTATTTGCTCTCTTTGACCCCGATGTTTCTGAAGTTTGCAGTGTTGTTTAGATGAGATCAACAACATCATCTCTTTTAAATTTTGTTGTTTTTCTTCTTCTTCTTCTTCTTCTTGTTTTCTTCAGTAAAACATGGTGTCCCTTGTTTGGCAACTTGTTTGGGTAATAGTTCGACAAAGGATTGTTCCGATGGTTTATTGCTTGGTGTGAAAATTGGGGGCTAAATTCCGTGATAGTGAGCTAGGGACATTCTTAAAAGAACGAAAAATCCGAGGATACGCGTTAGAGTATCGCGGACTATCTAGAGATCAAGTGGGTTACAGCTGACAATGAGAGTGCATACACAGATACATTTAATTGATTTTATCTGCAACACGGATAATACATAATTTATAACTATTCTGAAACATAACAAAACAGCTCATCAGATACACTCCCACGGAGTGCAGTCGGAATAGTTAACATTTGTATTGAGTTGAGATAACTCCAGTAACTCATCCTTGGTTAGTTTAGCCTGTAATAATATTATTTGATGGATACGTGTAATCTGTAATTGCCGTACCTTCTCGATATCTTTTAAATTCGAAGCAATCCGTGCGGGATTCACCGACTTTGGAATAATGCCTGCATCTGTGAGGAGACCATAGGCGAGGAGAATTGTCTATAATTCAATTTCTAAAGATGACTCAAACTAAGCTTGACATAGGTTCATCGATAAGCATAGATAAGTACGTACGTGCGGCGAAACTCCGTATTTCTCAACTGCTGCAGTAACGGCCGGTTGCTCAAGGATGGTTTTCTCGCCGAACAACATAGATGAAAACGCCTGAAGCGACGTGGTCTCACACGGAAATTGTGGATTACTGTACCTGGAATACGATACTCTTGTCTTTGCAGAAACGACGAAGAAGCTTGCGTGTTAGGTAGGGATGGTATTCGCATTGATTGAGAGCTGGGACCACCTGAAATCTGTTTTAATATAATCTTTGTCTAGAACATTACAAGTAAAGTTACGCACCTTTGCGTATTCCAGCAGTTCAACCAAGTGGAATATCTCGTAGTTGGAAACTCCGATTGAACGAATACAATCTCCCTTAGCTTAAAATTCATTGCTCAGCTGAGAAAACCCAAGTTTAACTCAGTAACGTTGTAACCATACCTTGAAGTTCCTCCAGCTTCTGCCAAACGATTTTTCGATGTACCTTATTCCTACAATGGACATTACTGTATGCTATTATTTTACCTTACCTCTCATCGTCGTCTTTTCCTGTGAATCTATCACGCGGATAGTGAATGAGCACGAGGTCAAGGTACCTGCACATCAACGAATTATGGTAGAGAATACTGTAACGATGGGATAAGAGCATACGGTGTCTGAAGTCTCTCGAGACTCTCCTTGATCGCCTTCTCAGTGAATCCAGCGGGATCATCGTTGAAGATGGGAACCTATTCTTGAAATAATCGAAGTGCTGAATCCTTGGAATACCTTAGTAGTGATGAAGATATCCTCTCGCTTCATTCCGAGCTCCGCAAGGACTTGCTATGATACATAAATTATTGTAAATACTTTAAAGGTGTTGGAAGTGAAACCTTGAGAGCTGGTCCCAGCAGATGTTCATTATCATAGATTCGTGCAGTATCGAATAACCGATAGCCCGATTGAAGAGCAGCCCGAACAGCCGTAGTAAGGGATTCCTGAAATGGAAAGGAATGGAAAATTGTAAGTGAAAGAGCAAACCTGATCTGTGATCCTTGCAATACCCAATCCGACCTTAGGCATATCGTAACCATTGTGGAATACAAACGAACCATAAGGAATACTTGAGAACCGTACCATTTCTAAAAGTTCCCCAACTTATTTGCAAGCATTGCAAAGGCAAAAAGTGGAAGACAAAAATGAGGGCGAAATACGTCTGGTTGGCAGGAAGAAAGAGAGAAACGTGCACGCGGGGTTCAGTTAGAATCAGGAGGGAGGGGCTGAGCAATGAAACAAGATGAAGAGAGGGAAGGGAAAGGAAGGGACGAGGAGAGGGGAATAGATAGAGTGAAGGGAGACAAAAGTAATCAGTACAATGGGTTGTAGTGACCAGAGATCGAAGACGTTTGCCACCAGGGACAGTAAAGAAGAGTGAAGAAAATGACACAAAACACAAATCATTGACACAAATCATCAAGCAGTAGTGAAAATGCTGAACTTTTCGCACAAATTGGGATGAATGAATAACATTCACAGAATACTCAGCAATTATAGATCTTCCGTGTAATGCGAAACGTGGTAAATGCAAGCAAGGTTTATCGAATGATTCCTTCAAATAGTGGTCTAACCGGTTTACTCAAATGGTGCCTGAGGTGTCCTTTCGTGAAGGAGATCCGTATCTGGGATATGGACTGAGGGGGTACTGTAGCCGTTGATATGTACACGAGGTAAACAGGAGCATAATGAGCAGAATTACAACAAAAAAACTGACTTAGATACGTTTCACTCGATTGCAAAGGATTGGCACAACTGATAATGCAGGGAGGCTTGAAAATATCGTGGGCCATATTCCGTTTACGGAAGACTGAGATCGATCTCTTCCATGTTGTCGGAGGTTGGCTGGTCAGTGATTACGGTAGCCGATCTGCAGAGTTCGGTAGTTTTCACTCTAATACTGCGCAAGTGCCTCTGTTCATTGTGGCCTCCCTCCATCTCTGACGGCGATGCTGTCGAAGGAGCAATGCTGAGAGTATCAGGAGACAGCGGTGTGCCAACGGTCGAATCGGACCTGACAATGAGATAGCCGATACTGAGCTATCCGATTGCTGTGATACTTTATTCTTACAGCTTAGTGGAAAGTAATTCTTTGGTAGCTATGAGACGGGCTCTATAGAGGGGGATGGAATACCTACAGTCTCACCTGTCTCCGATAACCTCAGTAGCAGCGGTGTGTACTCGGTCGTACCTTCCCTCTTGCTCATCTCCAAGATCGTACGAAAACGCATCGTTAGTGTTCTACAATGTTTTCTTTTATCCATTCTAGGTGATATAGACAGAATATATATAGTGGATTAAAAACATCCGTCGGAAAATCGTTCCGAATATAAGGCGAGAGAGTGTGCAAAGGTGAGAGAATTAGACTCATTTTGGAACGGAAGCAACTGACAGATCGGTTTATTCCACTATATATTCCTTAAATCCTATAAAGATCGCGTACCACAATGCTGACAGTCGTATGAGTCGGTGTTCTGGGTTCGCTTGAGTGTGTGACTTTCGGAACGACCCCTTTGACCGGTTGACGACACATCGGGCACGAGGAACCGTCCTGAATTACGGAGATCACAAGAGTTAAAGGTGTAAAACTGGAAACTGGAACAAGAGTTATCTCAGTATACGATAAAAGCACAACTTACCGCTCGATGGCTGAGCAGCCAAGGGTCAACGCATTTGCAGTGGAAAACTGAAATTCATTTATTCATGGAACGATAGGAGAAGGATATACCGTGATTGCATGTCAGCACTCGGATCTTCTCCCCGTTTACGAATTCCTCCTGACAGATCGCGCACATGTCCTGTGAATCTCCTGAAATCATCAACCTAGCTAGTCCTTTAGACTGCAACGTCGGAGAAGACCTCTACAAAACCTAGTATGAATGCGGAATTACCTTCTTTGAAGGTTCTCGTAGGCACATTCCTCAAGTATCGCCAGCTCTTCAGTTTGTGATTCGCATTTCTTCCGCATTCTGTTCCCAAGAACTTGGACCAGCACACGGCGAACGGAAAGCACATGTACTCGACGAACTGTAGATAAAACGTTGCATCGTTTTCTGTGTCCTCATTATAATAACGTTCCCTTTCCTCATAATGTTATGGTGATTAAGCTTTTTTTCATTTCGAGCTAGTTATCGAGTAGTACTCCGATTCAGCTATTACACACATGCTTCGATGAATTGAATTAAATTAAATGATTAAATGAAGGAAAACGCACAGATGGACCTCCGACTTGTCCCCTGGCCATGCATGGATAACAGGCACAGAGAACGAGGAAGAAGGTGAAGGGGATGGCAGCGTAGAAGAAGACTCCAGGGCCGCTGGTGACAACGTCGATCGAGATGAGGAAACTGCAACCGTTGCTCAAGCTGCTACGGTGAACATCGTCATGACCCCTTGCGTAGAAGGGAAACAAACTACACTAGTGAAGTTATCATGAGTCACGAGTAATACTGTCGAGGAATCAATATTTGTGGCTTGCATCACTTCACGCTTGTTTTGTAGGTCGTCCTTGTGGCGCATGCAAGCTGTGGAAGTGATAAGAAGTAGGAGAGAGAAAGGGGTGGAGGGGTTAACTAGGATAGGGGACAGGGTAGAAGCTGACAGGGAAGACTACGAATGAATGTGTCACCCGTTGATGTGTGTTCGTTCTAACCAAACGTCAAACGTCGTGATCACTATCGTTTGTGGTAGTATCTGTGCACACTTCAGAATGTGCAGATGCAACATTTCTAATCGTCATGGGCAAATGGTGTCATACCCCTCGGATGCATTGTAGCGTTCGGTGATGAGAATTCCGCATTCATTCGCTACCATGTACAGTGGAATAGTGACCTGCAACTCGGAGTATGCATCTCAACTCATTTCCACATGATATTAGCTTAATCACTTTTTTTAAAAAAGTTGTCGTTTTTTATTTAGAAACAATATAACAATAAAACCTTTCTTCTAATGATGTTCATGGATATGATATAATCACTAGACCCTTCCTACAAGTGAATGTCTACCTGCGATGCATACGTATCGTTCTTATCCGATGTCATCTTCGACAGCTCCTCGTTGTCGTTTATTATTATAATCGCTTGAGCTCCCGCGTTTTGAGCGTTGAAGGCCTGTAATAGTAATTTCTGATTTGCACAGAGCTAAAGAATAAATAAATGAAAAAAGACCACTGACCCGTTGTGAAAAGGGACACGTCTTGTTCTGTCTAGGGACGGCTGCGAAAAGACGTTGACAGTTGAGGCCATCGAATATCGAGGCAACCTGAAGATAGGAGTGTCAAGAAGAACGAGTAATAGGCCAAGATGAAGAACAGACCGTCGAGGGATTGCAGGCATCTTCCGGTGTGAGAGTAACAGCACACCCCACAGAGTCGGTAGTGCTACTTGCTAGGTCGTAAGGCTGAATTATAGAGCTGGACCGGTTGACTTTTTTAATATTTCGCGGATAATAGTTATAAAGTAATTCGGCTATTCAATCCCATCGGATATGAAATATATGATTCATTCACGTAGTGAAAAGATGCTTACGTCAGCACCGAAAGTAGCCGTTTGAGCTTCGCAGACTAGCTTGAGACTGTAGGCTATATCCTCCGAGATCTTAGAATATGATGTGGAATATGTGGAATAAATTACCATGACAACTTTGTCAGCAATTGTTATATGAAACCACTTTTTAAACAAGACGGACAAAAGATTTCTAAAAAGGCTGAGATTACGAAAGTAAAAGAAAGCTTACAATGGACAACGAGTAGAGGTACGCATTGGTCAGTCCTGCGAAGAGAAGAATGAAGAGAAGCTTCATTCTGAAACCAAGAAGGCTAATCGATAAAGCGAAATGGAGGAGACATTCTAGAATATGACATGGCGCCTGATAAGTCAGATACCTCTGCCCCTTCCCCTTCCCCTCCCTCCTTCCCTCCTTCTCTTTTCTCCCTCTTCGTCATCGCAAAGTGAGTCGATAGTGATAAGCTATCGAGGGCTGGCACTGCATTCTCTCACTCTCCACTTTTAAGGACAAACATAACGAGCACATCGGTTTGAGGGGGTTAAACAGTACGTTAATGGTTATATTACGGCTATATGAGATCTAAATTTGCGAAACTGCAACACATTTTATCATTTTAGTAACCTTTTATGAGGAAGGAGTCACGCGAGGATAAGCAGGCTATCGGAGGGGATTGTAGGCACAAGCAAGCGACCGTATAGTACACGTGGGTTCTGCTTCGTAGTCGATAAGTTACGCTGAAATAGGAGAGGACTGGGAAGGGCCTTACTCATTCTGTCTGTGCACACACAACATAACTGAAGAGAAATACAAGGCATAGCTATACTTCGCGTTCTGTTACTATCTACTCTTCTATTAGTTCCTTTCCTGGTCCTGTGTAACGCAATTGCAATTCATCCGGATATCCCTCAGAATGATTGTATGACACATGAAATCACAATGTTCTGACGCCCATGTAAAGGGCCCCTCCAGGGTGTAACGCAATTGCAATTCATCCGGATATCCCTCAGAATGATTGTATGACACATGAAATCACAATGTTCTGACGCCCATGTAAAGGGCCCCTCCAGGCAATATCTACCATATGCATTTTTTGACATCATCGGATAGCTTCTAATGTCCTGAGTCTCATGCACTCTCCTTTTTTGTTGAAACTTCGCCGTTGCTGAGAAAAAGCTGTGCAAAGATTTCTCTCATTGTCTGCGTCTCTTCATTCCTCTCTTGTCTCTCACAATCAATCAACCGCTCTTAATTGGTTATCTCTTGGAATGAATGAGATGGTTGGAGGGACCCTTTAAGCAAACGAGAAGCCGGAAAATGACCCCGCGGTAGGAACTCTCGCACGGAAAACACCGTGGACCAACCATTTTGGATCGTTAATAAATTTAGAAAAAAGTGCCAAGTCTCGCCAGTTCACGGCACAGCATTCCAAACTTTCTCATAGCGAATAGCGGTTTCCGCGCATAGGATCCGATCCTGTGGGTAAACAAGTAAACGAAAGATTCTGCATTTGAAAACTTAAGTTTGTCACTATGGATTTTAGCCCCTCCGAAAATTTGGCGTAGATTGGTTTAGCCACTCTTGAGAAAATTCAAAAATGGTGGTCGATTCGCTATTAGATACATTCTTCACCGCGCGGAATGCCGTGAAGGACAACATGTCTGTAAAATCTGCAAAGCAGTCGTGGTATGCGAATTGCGCACGTGATAAATTACACGAGCCGTTGTTCCGTGTTTCTCCGTAATCAGTAGGTCCTTGACATCAATGAAGACCACACTAGCTAATCGTAGTCTCGTACCCACACGAAACCTCAAGGTTATGTCTCAAGAAGTTTACACATACCCAGCTGTTCCACCATCTACTAGCATCCAAGCGAATTCGAGAGTCAATTGTATATTTGTTCGTAGGGGCAGATCGTCTGATTTTAACTCGCAGGCTGCGTTATCCTATTGAATAAAATGAGACCGAGAGAAAAAACCATCCTCCCGCTCATCAGTGAGTAGTTGATATGTATCCATAGCAATGATCACAGCACACTCGCCCCTGTGAATGATAAATATGAGTAAATCGTGAGATATCTCGAATGTTATCGATGTTCACTTGACCTCATCCAGCCATTCATTGCCCTTTCGCCATAATATATGTCATTGTTATGGCAAAAAGCAGCCACTCAAAGGGAGCGAGTCTGACTACTCGTTTTGCACTGGAGAATGTGAGGAACAGAAGGACGAGAAGGGGGGAGTGAAGGGCAAATGGAGGGGTGGGGGTGATGGAGGAGCAGAGACAGGAGAGGGAGAGAGTGTCGATCGAGAGACCTCTCAAGCAGTTCCTCCTTTCCCCGTACTCTCGATGCTAAGTGAGTAAAGTCTGTCTCGACTAATGAAGACTCGCCACTCACTACGACGGTCACTACTTCCCTTTATTCTCCTCCTCTATATCCATAAGACTGTCTCTATCGACTGCTTCGATTACTACAGTGGATTCACCGTTCCGTGCGAGGTTAGCCATTCGTTCTGCATCGTATTTTCGAAGCTAGCTTCACCTTTAAAAACCACACATTATTTAGATGGAAAAATTGGCAGTTTAGCAGGATGTGTGACCTTCTTGAAGGTTGAGTAAGGCTTGATCAGAGATTACATTCCTAAGCTTGCACTGTATCCATGGTTAGCCGTTTGCTTTGGCTGAACCACTAAGCGCCTGTCAATTCGTGAGAACAGCTCAAGTGTCGAGAAGGGATAAAGAGATAAAGAGAAGATAAAGAGAAGATGCAAGGATAGAGTGTGACTGGAACTGATCACGCTTGTAACTGACAAAACAATCTGCTAAACTAGCGACTGCAAGGAAAAGTTCACCAGATTGGGGCGAGAAGGACTAAGAGAGTTGTAGCAAAGCACGATGGCATGATAGTGCTAGAATTACAAATTGAGGTAAATCGAAGCATTACGTGGTTCGAGGAGTGCTACACCCTCTTCAACCGAGGGGCTGATGGAAACTGGACGTTAGCGTTTTGCTACATTTAATGTATTTTTAATTTTTTTAATTCATACCTTGCCCAGTATATAATTAACTGTAATTTAGACTGGAGGACGCGGGATGTACCGGGGATCTACAACGATTTCATCGCAGAATGCTGGCCAACCAAAATTCAACTATCGAGGTGAGATCAAGTGCCCCCCATATGCCGTGTTGCCAATACATTTTCTATGACTTCCTGTTTAGTCCTCCAGTTTAGTCATTTCCGCGTGAAATCGGGTTAGGCTGAAAATACTTCGTAGCCTTTATTCTTGTCAAGAAGACCATTATCGGCTCAAAATCTGCAATCGAACGCGAATCGCTTCAAAGCACCCGAGTCAGAGTGTGCATTGCGTCACAGATCATTGAGCCCTTTGGTTCACCGGATCAAAGGCTTTTCTTTCGTCACCTCGCTCAAAACAAGTTGTCGGTTGGGAAGGCAGAGAACGAACTTGTATGGAACCGTGCTTAACCAAACCGCGCTTTCTTGTTGACAGCGACAAATTTCGTATGGTAACCAGATTATTTATAAATACTTGTCAGACCGGCACGTTTGTTGATAGTACATATGTGGTGTTTGACAGCTATTACTTTTGCATTTTGGTGTTGTTAGAAAAACAAACTAATTATTTTCAGTTGAGTCAAGACAAGCGTTTACTCTTCCAATTCATCGACGATGGTCCCGTTCTAGTGTCATGCCTTGAATCTTTCTGCAATTTACCTAACTCTGTTCGAGGTGAGTAAAATAAAAGTTACCTTCATATTTTAACTTTTATTTCTACTAGCTGGAAGCAAAGAACTTTGCCTCGTGATTCTATGATCTATGCATCTCTTGAACGAGAATCAGTAATGTTGTGCAAGAGAGCGATTGCACACCGAACCTTCGAAGGTTCAAGTGGGAGGGCGAAGGAAAGGTCTTGAGACAAGAATTAACATCGTTTAACCGTGAACTCCGCTCGCGAATCAACTTAGAATGGCACAATGCACAGTCTGGGTCCCCCTCACTCACGTGCTATATACCAACGGTTCACTTTACGCAACATTTGCATGATAGTGCTAGACATGGAAATACTAGATTCTTTGCTTATATCTAGTCTACCACATAAATGCGATGCTGAAAAGAGCAAATGCTTTCAGGCAGATTAGAGGAGCACTTCGAGGAGAGCGACGGGTCTTCGGTCAGCGAAACATCGCTATTACAAGGTATTCAGTTCTTTCGCCATTTGCCCCGAACTCTCGATGATTTGTCTTCCCATGACGTTCTTCGCCGCCTCAAGCGAGAACAGGCCAAAGCACTCATCGACAACTTCCCTTTCGTTGATAAGGCATGCAATCCCCTCTAAAGTTCCGCTTCCTTGTGGACGTGCACGTTCGGATAACACCCCCCCCAGAAGCTTCATGTGTCTGTCTGTGTGTATCTGTCCGTCTGTCCACTTTTATGTCTTCCTCCTCCTTAATCCAAGTTAGCCCGACTTTCAGCTCATCTCATTCCGAATCGTTTCAGATTTGGAACGACAGGAAAAGTTGGCAAAGAAAGCGAGATTGGCAGAGGGACTACTGGAGGCAAACTTGAAGAAGACCATAGGCTCCCCGCAGTTTGAAACGAACTTCAAAGCTTGAGCTGTTACTTGCACTTGTAATTATTTCTGTGATCTATGTCCAGTACAAAGTGGAAGCCCGTGATGAAGCGATTTCCACTTCCGAACTATGTAGATCTATTGAATCACAGACGATTGATATTCTTTGCGTTACGAGGCTAGTTTTCATATCCGCTTCCTGTCATTTCTCATAGCTTCGTGAGCGTTTCCCACTTTCGAATTGTGAGAGAAACGCTGGATCGTGGGAACGAAACTCCCTTTTCATCTCTAGTTTTCTTTCCCTTATTTCAGCGTTCTCCTCATTTCGTATGGTATTTTCCCTAGAGACGCATGAAGTGCTGAAGGGAGAGAGTACAGATAGTGTACACTAATTCTCCACGAGTACCCTCGTTTCGCGTTCAATTAATAGCCTTCCGTCTGTCGTCCTGGTACAGTACACGTGGCCGAACTCACAGTCTTTTCCTCATTATCTCCAGCGAAAGAGAAGCTTCGTCCCGATTGTGTCGGGACGAGCTTAGACGGACTTGAGAGCACTCGGTGCATTCATTAGCACTGGCTAATCCAGGTTGAACCCCTCTCCGTCTTCATAACAGCCCTCTTTGTCTACTGTCTCGCTGAGATGATTCCCTCGAGCCTTATTATAGCTGTCATTTGGACAGACGGGGAGGACCTTTCGCTGTATCTCATCAATAACAGCTAACTACTCGTTGCCGAGTATTCCTCGTGGAATTGACTCACACATTCCTTCCTTTAAACTCCCTTTTTCCCCGAGTTCTTTCCTTCCTAATCTTGATTAACTCATTGATAAAAAGGTCGTTTGTCTAGGCGCGCTCTCCATCTATTTCCAGTGTGAATCCGTAGATGTTTCATATCCGGGAATCGGAAGGGAGGCTCCCCGTCCGGAACGTGTATCTATCCGTCTCTACATGACGGACGTCATTGCTCTCATCGGAATCCTCTGCTAGTTCTCATAAGACAATCCGCTTATCCTTCACACTCTCGCATACTTTTACGACGAGCACTACCCATGTGTGTTATCTAATTCTTGTGCAAGTGTGAGGAATAAAGACGTCTCCCTTCAGATATTCCATTCCATAAAAACGCTCCGCTCAGACTTTTGCCTGTAACTAACACTCTATTATTTTGTACTTTCTTAATATTCCTTAGTAGCCCAGCACAGTGTTCTGACAACAGTGAAAATGTTACGCGAACGAGATGCCGAAAAATATATAGCTCTGATTTCGATAGGAACTCTCGCACGGAAAAAACCGTATTCTAAGCATTTCGGCTCGTTCGCATAACATTTAGAACACTGTGCCAGGTGCATCAATCACCCAACCCAATTAATATATTCCATCAACCCGTGTGTTCTCTCCATGAAAAGTGTTCATTTCCCGTGTTCTCTCATATTTACTCACTCTCTCTCATTACCTTTCCCCAGTGCCCTTTGCGCACAGTCTGCTTATCAGGCCTTTCCATCGCACTATATCTTCGTTCTGTCTGTTCGCGGCTTCTCCTATAAATATCCGAAGTAGCCAATGTAATAGTCCTCTCGAAGTTCCTCCTCCCTGTTCATCTCAATAATAACCGTGAACGAGACCACTGGTCGCATTCCTTATTTCCACGTTCGTTTCTCGCGTCTAGACAATTACATTGCCCTTCTTCCACTGTGAGAATAGTCCCCGTTTGCAAAAATGCGTGAAATCTGCGAATGTGTGTGAAAGCATTAGTATCGAGCACGGAAGGCCCTGGCTAATTCGCGGACTTTGGAATTCTTTCTCATTAGAAGGCACTTCAGCCGAAGTCGCTTCTAAAACCTACCACAATCACGCATCCATATAAGGCGGGTATAATTCGCAAAATTGTACTTCCGGAAGACGCATCCAAACTAGTCAAAATGTAAAAGAGATTCATCCCGACCCGTTCATATGTCATGTATCCTCTCCCACTTTGTCCGCTTGATAAATGGACAAAGGCTAACTGCGAAAGCGAAAGACCACTTCAGAATTAGCACACGCTTCAGTTTGAGATAGGCTATCTGCAGTTACCAACGGATTCGTTAGTTGTGATTCATCGTTGAGTGAAATGAAGTGTTGTGCCTTATGCAAATGCCAATTTGCGCATGGATTTGAGTTGATGCCTGCAAATTTTTATTAACTAGTTATCGGAAATATCTTTTTCCATTTACCGCACACCCTTCTTTCCCTACCCGATCCTCCCTCAACTCTTCTTCTCTCAATATAATCCTTTCTCGTGATTCCGTCTTCGCTTCTCATTAAGACACCATGGCTATTTCAACACTCGCGACTTCTTCTCCTCTGTGCGTACTCTCATCTTAAAGGACCCGTTCCCTAGGGTCATTTGAATTGGCGCCTACGTCGAAAGGCGCTATCAAACGGATCCGTAGAACAGATGCAAACATTTAAGAACACGCTTCTCTCTCTTGCTCGCTTTATCCTTCGCGCCTTTCACATCTTCTCTTCTTCTTTTCCCTTCCGTTCCATCTAACACTAAACCCATTGTGAATCCTGTGAAGCATATACTGAGCGATTCTGTCTATACCGCCCTGATTCTCCTGAAACAGGACACGCCTTGTGCAAACCTCTTTGCTACGTATTTGTGTCTCCTTTATTCGTACCTATATAGAGATATAGAGTTAATTTCTTATGAATTGACCATGATATTTGTGCAATCTATTTGTGTGTACCCTCTGGATAATTTGGAAAAGTGGAGCTGTTCAGTTTACGAGATCTGATTCCGTGAACATTATAATCGTTTTGTGTAAATCATACTTCTTTCAAATTCCTCTTACCTTGCTATGTTCGATAACTACATTTTTGAACGGCACGTCGACACACCTCTCACTAGGTTAGGCTCACCCGAATGCTCTGTCCTTTCCCTCATCTCGCTACCCCCTCGTCTCTTAATTCGATCGGATCTTTCTAAACGTCTCTATCTGCCCGTATACTGACGCCATATTTTACCCCGGGGCACGAGACTCCATTTAAATGCGTTGATGAAATGCAAATCACGAGGGACTGGGCTATACCAACTACTGCTCTACAGTATTCCTTCTTCACAGCATTCCCACCGAAAGGGGAAGTGTCTAATAGCGAATTGGCAACTAATTTTGAATTAACTCCTCTACGTCTGAATGAATCTTCACCAAATTTTGGCAGCTCTTTGGATTGATGGGGAGGAGCTTAAGTTTTTAAATTGGTGAATTTTGGTTCATATTTGCGGCCGCAGCGACGATAGATCACAGCGGGCACCGCCATTCGCTAATCGAACGCTAGGACTCTGTGTCTCGGCAATCGTGTCTCGGCAATCTTCTAATTTCACTGTAAATGGCCTTTTCTCCAGTTTTCCAGTTTTACACCTTGATCAGGACTATCAGTGGATTGGTGTTCAAAGGAGGGGCATTTGATATACATAGGAGACGTTACGAACTTCAAATCTTCTTCAAATAAATCCACTCAGTCCGATGTGACGACGAATCTTGAGTAGTCTCTTGATCCTCGATTGGCGCCTACTCCCCTCGTACGCCAAGTCTTCAGAGGGGAGGATTCTCCTTCTTATCCTTAGTTGAAACTACGTCGCATAACTCTTGGTTGAGAGACGAATCGAACAGCGAACCGCACGCGAAGGGAACAGAGAGGGAGAATGCTTATATTTCCGACATACTTGTCTATGCATGGAGGTGTTGTATACATTCTGCAGGAGCAATGTACTGTGAATGGGAAGTGGGAGGTACGGGGGCATGAGAACGAGAGAACGAGACGAGAATGCAAAACGTGGGGCGGAGCCCGATGGCAGCCTTATTCGACAGACGTCAATTCGTGTGCGGATCGAAATGATCGTTTCGTATCCCGTCAGAGTTTGCATTTGCAACGACCCTCCAGCTTGCATGTGTTGTGCTCACGCTGTGCTCACTTGTGCCTACACTCGATGCTCTTGCTATCCTTCCGAAGATCGCTCCAGAGCAGGGATTTCAGCATTATACTATGCCGTCTTCTAGCAAACTTTGTTGCTATTCCGATGGCAATAGGCTCAAAAGGTTGCAGAATAGGGAATAATCTCGCGGGTCCGTCACTCTCGAGTCCTCTTCTCTTCCTATTCTTCCGTTTCGTCCTTTCACCAAACACCCACATTCCCGTCGAGTGTTGAAAGCGATAACGTTCACTCGAATACTCCCTTTTTGCGGCTTTCAAATGTCTCTGCGTCTCTCCGTTCACACGCTCTCTCGCTTTTCTCTGTCCCTCCTTCTCCTCTTCTATCGTATTCTCCTCCTTCCTTATCCTCTGTTCCTGCCCAAGCATATCCGATCTGTCTGCTGTCTTGTGATACTACATGTTTCCGCATTTATCCTTCTACGAACTGTTTTCAATACATGTCAAGCTTTTCTGAGTATTGTGGAGTTGCATTTAACATATGTGAATGTACCTCAGTGCCGAGTAGCTCTGAGTGCCTACTCTTGAACCTAGGCTAATTATCGTAATAACCTTAAGTAATTCCCACGTCCACATGTATCCGCTCAATCAGATTGTTGACCGATTTCCGCGAACGGAAGACTAATAAGAGAAGTTAGTGAATATCCGTAATCGGCGCTGTTTATATCGTTAATGCAGATTTGTTTGTGATTATATGCTACGCCCGGCTCTATCCTCTGACTTTCGATGTCTTTCTTTAGAATTCGGAGTGCAATCCAATTCGTCGGTGCGGGTGTGAGTAAAGGGACGTAAATTAGATGAACGACCAAATCTGTTGTCTCGTCGCACGCTCACAATTGGTCCCACAGCATTCCCACCGAAAGGGGAAGTGTCTAATAGCGAATTGGCAACTAATTTTGAATTAACTCCTCTACGTCTGAATGAATCTTCGCCAAATTTTGGCAGCTCTTTGGATTGATGGGGAGGAGCTTAAGTTTTTAAATTAGTGAATTTTGGTTCATATTTGCGGCCGCAGCGACGATAGATCACAGCGGGCACCGCCATTCGCTAATCGAATGCTAGGAATGCTGTGGTCCCTCCTTTGGATACGTTTCGCGTTTTGACTGAAGATTGAATATCACTATAAGGGTTAAACTTGATATCAGTCCCTTTATCGAAGACTTTGATGTGTGGGCGGAGACATATTCTATATTGAGAGTTGAGGTGTTAGTCCACTCCCCCTCGGTTCACACGGAATACATCCTATGCCTCCCCCAGAGAGTATAATCTGTTATTCTGGCTGCCTTATCCCAAGTACGTATGCCAGTGTAATTGTTCTGTTTTCTCGTCGCATTGCTTTTGAATACAACACGCTCCATGTAATTTTAGTGGTCTACATGGCTTCGTGTTAAAATCCAATGCACATGTTCTTTCGTTTCCTTACTATGCGAATATTCTGTGAACAGCTATTATCATAGCCGGGCATGGTTGTGTGTACTGTGGTACTTCAGGTGGCTAACTATCCAGCTTTTAAGTTCAAGACAACGTCACCAAATATCATCTTTCTTAAATTTTTGAATACAACACGATCCATGTAATTTGTCCAAATATGGAAAGATAACTTCAGTTTGCTGCTGCACAAATATCGTTGCTGCATCTAGTTGCTGACTCCAACACATCACTCTAGAATGCTATTAAAAGGAAAAATAAGTAACTGTTATGCCCTCTTTCATTGCTTTTCCAGCATGTTCATATCCCATACGCCATAACCTCCGTATCCTAAGTACCCCATCAATAGGTTGCTCAAAGAAAATGATGTGCAATCAGACGCACACTTACACTGGCTTGCTATGGAAATGTAACGAGACTATGCTATGGATGTGAATTTATCATGAGACCTGCGTGTGTTTAGTTTAACCCACTTTGTACGCTCTAAGCAACATCTAAATTTATCTGCTATTACGAACCATAATATAAGCACGCAACGGCGCTACAACTCTGCAAGTCCTCCATGCTCTAATGTCGTCGTATTGTATTTATACAGTGACGTCTTTCTATCCTTCCTCTCACATTACTCCCCTTCTCTCGATAGTTTTCCCCTTCATACGCCAAACGTTCCCAACCTCCGCTATTCACATCGAAATGCCATCAGCAAAAGTTGGCGCGTGTGAAATTCTACGTCTTCGCTTAGAAACTCATTTATGGAATAGGCCGAGTAACGGAATCGAATCTTTCTCATTGGAATGGGTGATCCATCCGCATGAGCTGACAAAAGCAATATTTCTCTTCATTGTCTAGTCATTCCCAGAATTACCCATCCTGCTATCACCTTTTGTTCGAGCTTTACAAACTTAAGACATCCCCATCTTTATATAGTGTATATGTTATACCTTCTTGCTTATCTTCTAATTCACAATGACGCTATCCCCGTGACTGTTGCAAGTTCGTTATCCCCGGGTTGCGTCAATTCCCCGAGTAAGCAAGCTAATCACAGCCACCCATCTCTCTTCTCCCGTTGTTCCCTCTTCACGTTCCTGCCCTTCCTGTCTTCTTCGCTCAGCACTTCACCGCGCCTCGACCGAGAATTTGCAGTAGATAATCGTAAGATTTCGCGCTTCGTAATGGATTAGGAAAGAGTGTCAGTTGATGTCGAGAGCAGCGTTATTGCGTATGAGAAAGCGTGCAGACGACTCCCCCTAGCTTCATCTTAAACGCTGCAGCGGATTCTATCCAATCTCAGCGGTTCAAGCCACTCCTCTCTACATAGGAAGTAATCTCTCGCTCTTCCCTTCCCCATCCCTGTCCACTCCTACTTTCCTCCTTCAATGCTTCTTCCTTCGTCCCATGTCATCCTCTGTCCTTTTGCTATGTCAAAGCTGATAGGCCTCATAAAGTAAATTGGCGTATACCCTATTCTGTTCGCGGACTGAACGAGTACTGAATATCCGCAGTCCACGGTTTGCTCACACTCGTGCCTCGTCGATTGAAACCTTTTCTATTCACTACGCGCATATTGTGGCTACAATGTTACCAATGCAGACTTTTCAGAATGGACGAGGAACCCATGATCGACAATATGACAGAAACGATGGATGATTTGTGCAAGAACCCCGATGTGAGTGGGCATCGTAACCATTTTAATTCTCGACACATATCACGTGAAGACCATTACGTGTCGAGAACTCTCACTTCTCTACGTGACAAGCACTTCCGAAAGCACGTCATCTCAAATCTCTTCTATGCCTTGCCTACGCTAGAGAAATGATGCTTGATATGGGGGGGTTTACAGAAAGAAGATGGGGCAAATTGGAATCATACGACTTTCTTTGCTGTCTACGTACTATAAGAGAACGGAGAGGAAACTGTCCTTTTCGTACTAGAAGAGGGACTCTGTACTAAGCACAGTCTTGTAGTTAGTTTTCACTCGCCATTCCCAGAAGACAAGGCTTCTCTCGAATGGATTCAGAGAGAAGCAAAGTATCGATGATGACTTTCATGTCGCGCTTATCCTGCTATTCCTCTCTATATCATGAATATCCGGAGAGAGAAAATTGGAGACATCCCTTATAAGCACTACGCCTCCATAAACCTACATCTTATCTAGTCCCACTTCGAGACTAGAATCTTGCCGAAATCAATAACTGACGCCTAATCGCATATGTATATGTTGCTGTGGCAGGAAAAAGAGATAGAATACGTAGATATTAAGTTGAGATACTCGTTGCAAAAATAGAAAAGAGTGAATAAAGTTCAGGTCATTCACCCTGACACAATTGGCTCTACTCTCCAGAAGATCCACAGTGTTATATTTGTAATGAGCGTCTTGTCAGCCCCGCTACAAGTAAGTATAAAGGATGTTGAGGCATATATTTGTTTCCCGTACTAAACCCCTTCCATCGCAGCTCTATGTGATTCGCCTCACAACGGGTCACATAAAACACCGAACCGGCGACCAATGTCTTCACATATTTCTCATGTCCATGACTATCGGAGACGTTCTCCTAACAGGTAAGGAATGCTTTCTAGTTTCTGTGCTTTCCCATACAGTAGTAATCTTAACACTGTTTGTCCAGGAGTCTGCTATCCAATCGAAATGCTCCCACGAATCTTCGAGACACTTACATTTCCGTTTGCCGTCAACATGTAAGTCTTGATATATAATACAAGTCGGATCTCAGAGAGCAATGATCTTATCCAGGTTCATGCACGTCTTAACGTGGATATCTATGCTCACGTCGTCCTTGTCACTTGTCCTTCTCAATGTCGACAAGCTCTTATACTTCAAGTATCCTCTACAGTAAGTGTGCTTCTTGTTAATCTCGTTTTTTTGTTAAATAACAAATAGCAAGAGAACGACAACATCAAACATTTAGATATTCATCGTACATCACGCGCTCCCGTGGCCTTACCACCGTCTGCATTCTATGGATAGGCTGTAGCATCTTCGTCCTCGGAGGTGACTATTTATGTCCGTGTGTTATTCAACTGTTCGATGCTTACTCGGAAGATACAGCGTCATAGCATTTAAAGAATGAACGCACAGCCTTCTATCTTGAATTCTGAATACAAAACAGAGTAATCACATGGGCATGTTTTCTAAAGTGATCATGATAATTTTTCTGTGTTTTAGAAGTGACAAACTCATGTGAGATTGCCGGTTCAGGATGGCTAACGGGCTGCTTCCTGTGCGAAGGTCCGAACTGTGACCAACTTCGTCTGTTTCCCGGAGCCACCGGCATGTATCTCGTGTTTACGGTATGGATTAGTAGCGCATATTGAGGAATCAGGAAATGACACGAAACGAGGATGTGTGTTCATTTCAAGGCTGTACATGATTTTCTAATTTCCGATGCTCACATATGTAGCAAGAAAGCCGATTGAATAGCACTGAAACGGCATCTCTGGAGTACTAGGAACGAATCGCAATAGGACGGCGTGTGTTGTAGATCTCCGTGTGCATCGTTCCTACCATCTCTTCTCTCCTCGTCGCTTGCTATGTACTTCATGTTGTTGGACGGCACAGGAAACTACTGGCAGAAGGTGCGTTGGACAACAAAGAAGAGTACTAGACGTGAACCCCGGAAGAATATCCTATTAGCTGTTTGTACGCTTCCCCTTGCAGAACAGGCTCTATGCCGCAGTTCCACCTCTTCAACGGCATCCCACGTGATGCTGTCGAGACTGAAGACCTTCTACTTTATATTCATGTCCTCTCTGTTGACGGTACGCACCTAATTCACTTTGGCCAATCGTGGTATTACGCACTAATACGTTATTCACTGTTGTCATTTTGATGAATTCAGGCCGTAACACTGCTCCCTCTGCGACTCTACAACCTTCGTAGATTGGTATTTGAATGGATCGCCGAACTTGGAGTGAGACTTTTTTGTTAAATTTGCATTTGTCTTAAAGAGACATGGCAGCGACAGATTTTTTGAAACCGAACTTGACGAGACTCATAGAATACGTTCTTTAGACGATAATAAGGCTATTAGCAATTGAAAAATATTTTTAAAAAATTTTGCAGCGAGAAATAATTATTTGTTCCGGGAGCACCTCGATGCCATTTACCTTGTTACTATACGCTAAACGCAGTAAGACGGCGCCTTAGCTAGGAAATCAAAAATTAGATATCTCGTGAAGTATACATTTTTGCGCGCTCTGGTTTTGGTTTTTGTACTATTTAGGCGATAAACTTTCATATGAAAGGCAATCTGGCTTCCATGTCCCTTTAAAATGCTATTACTTTTCATCTTATTATTTGTCAGGCAGAATATGAACCTTCGGAGACGACGTGCCTTGAAGTGCTCGTTATGTGGGTGATGATGTACATGCTGCAACTCAACGCTGTGAGTCTTTTCAATTATCGACCATATTCATTTGTCTTTTGAAATCAGCAATTATCCCTCACAGCTATCTTTGCAGATTCTCAACCCGGTCATGTCCGTTACCATCCTGCCCCAGTACCGAATCAACTTCTGCAGCTGGTGGCAAAAGAAGGGCAACCCTCCTTCCTCTTCTCGCCAGATTACTGATCTCTAGAACCTTGAATCTCTTGCTATAATAGCTCACCATTCCATGGCCATTGATCATTCGGGCTCCCTCCCCTAGTTCTTCTATCAATTGTCCTACTTGTACTTTTATCGTCCAAATCGGTGCTGTTTTCTTGCATAATCGTAGTTTCTTTTACGTATCATTGCACTTATTTATTTTCGCCTTTCCAAAAACCGACCAAATATGATTGATAAAAATTAATTATTATTGCATCTTTTGCAAAAGCGTGACGAAGAAAAGTTCACAAAAGAGTTCCTGGCGCACGATAATCGCACGGAACATCAGCGCAAATGAAGCGCACTTAAAGGGACCCGCAACCCACACAGAGCGAAATATCCCCACGACGCGACCTTGGGGAATATTTTCCCCAAAAATGAAGCAGGGGGAGGGCGAAATTTCCCCAGCCGGCTGGGGAAATATTCCCCAGGGTCACGCCGTGGGGAAATATTCCCTAGCCGGCTAGGGAAATTTCGCTGAGTGCACTTTTTAAAAATAGTCACTCTTTATGGCATGATAACTGATTGTAAGAAACAAGAGAGCAATGAATTGACGCAGACAACGAGGGAAATCTTTGCACAGCTTTTTATAAGCGATGGTGAAATATCAAGTAAAAAGGAGAAGTTGTGACACTGAGCTATCCAATGACGTCAAAAATACATATGGTAAATATAGAGTGGAGTGGCCCTTTAAAAACTTTCGAAAAAGGTCGCTTATTTCAAGCTTATCAAAACTGACCTTGCATGTTATCGTATTCGTCTCACAAAGTTTGCATTCTATCCCGAGAAGCCTTCATCCTCAATCTACCCCATCGTCCCCTCATTCGCCCCATCAGCTCTCCTCTCAGACGGTCGCCTGTTTATGCTTGGTTACTCGTCCACAATGGCGTTCTATCCCTCACCATCGGCAAGTTAAAGTCTAAGCATTTGAAAAATATGAGATTCTCTTAGAAGTCGGCTAAGGAGAACTTCAAGAAACTCATGGAAAAACTCGAGAAGAAGTCTGCCGAGAAACAGGTATAGTAACGAAATAGTGCGTGGAAAGGATTAGTTAAAGAGGTCTGCGGGCAGTAAGAAGACTTCGATTCGTGTACAGGAATCGCAAGGTAAACGACCAATGTAGGTATCTATCAATGGATGAACGACAAAAGAAAAAAAAACAAAGCTGGATCTGTCAATTTTTTTACAGTCACCCGTACTCCTACCAAGAATGTCCATGAAACCTACGCTCGTTCAGTAGCCAAGACTCTACTCACTGCCGACGTGCACGAACCATACATTCTCGTTCCGGCTAATGTATGAATTTGTGCAACGAATTATAAGCTATATGAATGGTGCGCTATGTATGAGCATAAGATCACAAAGAATACAAAGATACAATCCTATCCTAAAGCAGCCAAATTATATTTAGACGCGTAAACGCAGCTTTTTAGCCGGAGTTCGATGCAGCCTTTGAAGAGGAGAAGAAGTGCTCGGAGAAGTGCCTCCCGTTCATTAGTCTGTCCGATGGAGATCGATCGCCCGGGTCAGTCTATTTCCTTTCCTTGTCTTTTACCATGTATAGCTTACAGTTCTCCATCACTTAGTTAGCCAATTTGTCGATTACTGTGTTCAGTGCTTCCATTACGCCCTCCAGGGTGGAATCGTGTACTTCTTCGTAAGTTATCCACGCTCAAAGTAATTCAAATCTTCTCTTTCAGATCCTTCCCTTCGCCGAAGCGTTCAGGTCGGAAAAACTTAACGGTTTACAATTTTAGCAATCCTACAACTATTTCAGTTTCGCGACAGGCCAGCAACAATAAGGATTTCGAGATGGAGGTGATTCTTCAAATTGAAATACTTGGCAACCATCTCATTATAGATCTCGCTCGCTCATATTGGACCCCGCGATTACCATTTGAAGCTGAGGAGCAAGTGGAATGAGCCCAATCTCATCTACCTCAATGGAGTGCCGATCAAGTAAGCAATCTAACAAACTGCTTTGTAAGCATTGAACGTTGTCAGCTCCCCCAATCATCGAACTCTTCAGGATCTAAGCAGAGGATGCTCGACTATCTGTTGTATTCGTACTGGCGATAAACCGTGGATTGGACACGTTAAGAACGCTTATGACAACCTACGATCAGCTTCTTTTTCTTTATCTTGCCATGTTGTCTATGTGTTCAGTCTTATTACGGCCTCCAGTTGTCCACGCCCTTACCTGACTCCCCATCTCTAATGACTAATAGCTATTCTCTCTCGTGCTTCCTCCTTCCGTTCCAATCATTTCTCTCCTCGATTGAACCTGAAAGGGAAGCGACGAAAACGAAAGTTGCCTGAAGAAACGAACAAGCTGAAGAGAAAAGGAGAAGCAGAGGAAGAAGAGAGCGGAGAATCGGTGAGAGTACGGACAACTTGAGGGCCGACAGAGTGTGGTTAAGGAGAGAGGACAGACCGTCAGAGAGGGGAGAGCGTACGGTAGAGAGAGACGGGGAAAGGGCAATAAGGGGTCCGTCAGCCGTATCCATTGCCAGTGGAAGACATTGTTCTCCATGAGCCTATCCATTTCTCTCTTACCTTTTTCCGTCCAAATGTATAGTTTGATCTTCCCATATCTATAAGTAGAGCTCGGTAAATGACCCCTCCACTCATGAGCGAGGATGAAAAATGGTTCATGAACGCTTCACATATGAATCATTTTCTCTCATGAGACGTTCATTCTTTTCGTTCATATTACCCCAGGGGGTCATATCATAAAACGGGATCATATGAGCCTGGTTCATATGATCCCTCTCGTCCATATGAACCTCATTCGTGGTGGGTCATGTGACCCCGGAGGGATGAACCATTCATTTTCATATGATTTCATTTACCGAAATCTATCTATATGGTAAACTACCTGTGCTAACTCTGTGTTATGCCATCAGTAGAATATCTTCTATGATTTCTGTGAAGATTTCTAAGAGTGATGTCGTTGATCTTTCGAAACTCCGCATAGTTCTTGTCCGTCTACCGTACCCTCTCATCGCAGGATGCGTATCCTCGGACTGTTCGTGTGTGGTGTTTTAGTGGCTGTCGCCCAGGAAAGCTCGATTCTCGGGGACTTGCATGCACTGGTAAGACTCCGCTTACGACCAAGAGTATTCGTTATTAAAATCAATATTTGAGACGTGACTTTCACATCCAGCTTTCTCCCCCTTGTATCGCCTACGAGCCAATGGCACTTTCGCTTTTTCGATCCATCATGTTCGCGATGCTCACGCAAAAAACGAGCAAAGAAGCGAGCTAATTTACTAATCGTAAGCTAGTTGTAGGAAGATGAATAAATATGTTGAGGGTTCGTCGTCTTTCGTGGGATTTGAGGGATACGACGATGAGATCAGCGAGTTCTCGGCAGCTCCACGCAGAATGCTCGGCAAGCCGGTGTTCGCTCTTGGAACGCCAACTTTCCATCCTCTGGTAACATCCAGTCTCCAGTCATCTCATCTCCACATGTATTCAGCAATCCAACTTCACTGTCCGTTCGAATCCCACAGAGGGAAGGGAAATCCGCCGAGCGGTATGTGATTTTTTTTCTTAGGCAAGCCTTGAGTTCCAGCCCATCAGTCCGATTGACCCCAACATTCCCTACGTATTTCCCCCTCCGGCCAAACTTCCGCTGCCCAGCTGCTTCTATAACCCAGCCGGTCGGTGTTCCGAACCACTCCCATTACCCAAGTTTTAATTATCTTTGACAAAATGAAAATATCTTCAGGCTACGTGTGCTGCAATCGCGAATTGTACGACTTCATAGAGGGAACGTACAAGTAAGAGTACCGTAATCTCCGTCTTAAAACAGAAAAATCAGAGAAATCGCCGCTCAATCTTCTCACAACCCGTGCAATATCCAGACGGCCGTCAACAAACTGCACAGTCTGGCAGAGGCCAAGTCAGTTCAGGGGGAGACATTGACAAGTAAAGGATTACCGTCAAAGAACGTGTAGGTTCAACGTTTCCATGGAGGCTATGCTCGGTCTGGATGACTTTGCACAGAAGGTTCGCTTCCGTGGAACACTCGCGTGCAAGTTGGAAGTACTCGGAAAGTGAGAAGGCATCTTATTCAGCACCGAAATAAGATATTCAGATACATCCTGATGTACTCGACGCCTCTAGGCAACACGAGGTATTGTAGATTAGAAAACTGGATGCCAAAGTAAATGAAATTCATACGATAAGGGATATGACACAAGCAGACATAGAACGGGCAAACGTAGTAAAGGTAAAAAGAAGTCGCCTTCAGGAGAAAGCGGGAAGTGAGCGACCTTGACCCGACAAGTCTCAACAACGAACACGCGGCTTTCTTGTAGATTTCATGACATGCCTTCATTCTGCTTAAAGGGCCCCTCCAGGCAATATCTACCATATGTATTTTTTGACATCATTGGATAGCCCTCAATGCCCTGAATCTCATCCTCTCTCCTTTTTAGTTGAAACTTCGCCGTTGCTGAGAAAAAGCTGTGCAAAGATTTCTCTCGCTGTCTGCGTCTCTTCATTCCTATCTTATCTCTCACAATCAAACAACCGCTCTTAATTGGTTATCTCTTGGAATGAATGAGATGGGTGGAGGGACCATTTAATATTAATAAGAGAATAAAGTAATAAAAGCTAAAATTGCATGGCGAGAGGAAATACAAAGCTGTTTTATGGAATGCGATGGGTGGAGATAGGCTTTTCCTCACCATTCTTGTAACACAGACATCCTTCTTGAACTGTGCACGATACGGCCGCCTGAAGATTTATATGGCATTACAATATAATCAGCTATAATAGTTTGATCCAGATTGGAAGAAGCGAGGGAATGCTTACGAGAGGCGGAGGGAGATGACACCAGACGCGACAGAAGAAAGTACGGACAGCAGAGCAATCTTCGAGGGAAAGACAGAGTCCGAGGAAGAGGAGAAGTAGGAGAAGCGACCGCATGGAAGAAGGAATGGAGGGCGAATGAACGGAGGGAGAGAAGAAGCACTAATTCGCTTTCTTATATGTAAGAACAGGTTATTGCCCTTACATCTTGCACATATGGTTATAACACATCACAGGGTTGAGTTTTACAGCCTCGATAAGGATACGTGCAAAAAGATAAGAACATTCGCACCATTCACAGCGTTAATTACCCTTGTAGGATAACCCCTCGTAGCCATCGTAATTGATTGTTCCGGTCACTAGCTCACTATCTTATCAGAGTAGCTCTTTTTGTATTCCTGTCCTACGAGTCCATATCTATTGTTTTGTACCGCGAGGGAAAAGATCATTTATAGTCACTGTCTCCTTTCTGTTCTTGATTATTGGCATACTCGAAGACGGCTGTCCTTGTATTAACCTATCGATCAGAATCCGCTCTTTATCAGCTGATGCTGCTACTATTCTTCTCAATACTTTCGTCAGTAATAGCTATAGATGAATTGTTAGTAACGACTAGCTACGGGTCCCTGAGAGGATACCAAGTCTCTTCGCATAATGGATCCGTCCGCATATTCAAGGTATGGTCTACCTTTGTTCTTGGGTAATTTACTGTTCTGTAATCTAGTTGTTCTGTGATCTTCTGTAATCTAATTGTTCTGTAACTTATAGACTTGTTAACTCCCAGGCTGTTCCGTTTGCTGCTCCTCCAGTAGGTGATCTTCGATGGAGACGACCACTCCCCCCTTTGTCGTGGGAAGGAGAACTGAATGCCACCGAATACTCGGCAGCATGCATGAGCAATTCTACTGAGACCAGCAGTCCACAAGAGGTAAGCCTACTTCCGGCTCTAATTATGTGGGCTACACTGATAGTATCGAGAGTATGCGTCGAAACAACCATGGAGTGGGATAATAACCATTCTTCAGTATGTCAGCGAGGATTGTCTGTATCTCAATGTCTTCGTCCATGGCAACTGTTCAGTAAGTAACCTTCTTTCGGTAAAAGACTTAACCATTCGAAGACCGATCACCCATGCCCGATACTAGTCTACTTCCACGGAGGAGGAATGAACTACGACTCAGCCACGTACCTTCCCGACGATGCACTCGTCAATAACTTTGCAGCTAAAGGTCAGCTCCCTCTTCTCCTAGTGGCACTCTTCACTCTCTTGAAGGCCTAATGCTGGTCGTTCCCGGGTTTCGTCTGGGGTTCACAGGAATCGTCAACTTCGAAGACAACCACGAGTACGCAGAGACGAATCTCGGAGTGTGGGGTTGGCTGGTTACGCGTTTCAAGGAAAAGTTCCCCTCCTAGATGCACTCGAAGCGCTGTCCTTTCTGAGGCGTGAGGCATCTTCATTCGGCGGAGGAGCCTCCTCGATCTCCCTCATGGGACACTCCTATGGAGCCGGTCTCGCTGCTATGTTGGCGTATTCCCCCGAACGACAAAGGTACGACTATATTATACACGTTTGCTTTGTTTTGATCCCATATACGAAATGCAAAGCATACAAGGAATATTCCTGTAGAGTCGACGGATTGTTTGTCCTTACCCCCAAATAGTTGTCGAACTGTAGCGAAAGTTTGCTGATGTTTTATGACCTTCGTAGGCATCTCTCACTTCCGGCGAGAAAGGCGATTATTGCATTCAGAAGAGTTCCGCTGTCACGGGTCATTGCGATCTCTCCCGAAGTACGGTTTGCGAACGAGACGCGATCGACTGAATTGACGAGGCAATTGACCAAGTTGGCTGGGGTGAGGAGGGCATGGAACAATCGATGTATCTCATAGTTGTAGTGTGAGCGGCCCTCTCCCAAAGAGGTAGTGGGCTGTATGAGACAGAAGGACGGGTACGAACTACTCGCGTATCAGAGACGGATGCAAGAGGTATTTTTGGCGCTAAACTTCTGTCAGTTAAAAACGTTCCGACTTCGTCTGGAGTGGCTTCACACTTCTTCACTCACTTGTTAGAAATAGGAATAAACATTTTCTTCAATTATATGAAAAGTTGAACATTGCTTATTAGGCAAGTGCCATCAACGAGTCCTTCTCGGGGTTTTACATCCAACCTCAACTGTTTCCCTTCGAGGACATCCACGATATGTACAGCAGGAACCCCGTAAGTTCTGCCAATTGGCGTGCCCAATCGAATCTCAGCAAGTGGACGTGCTCCTCGGTACATCGATGTTCGAGTTCATTTCGTGGGGATGGGTTGACTCCAATCGGAACGGAGAGTTGATTGGGGCCGAGAACGTCGAGGAACTCGATTTGTTGTATGCAGAACTAACGAAACGGGGAAGGACTGGTATGCAGTGATGTGATGAGCCCTTCATAACGTACGCTTGAGGCCAAGTCCACGATGGGCCTTCGCAGAGTCTCTACATCTCCGCGTACATGTTTGCTAGATCAACCATAGATAGCGGTCGAAAGGTCGCATTGTTCTTATACTTTGAAGTAATCGATCCCCCAAGGCTTTCTTGTATTCCTTCGATTACCCCAAAGACAACGACCACGCTACCATTCTCTTCTACTTGTTCGGCATCCATCACATCGATATGGACGAAAACGAAAAGGTTCGACGGCGCCAGTACAACAAAAAATACCCCGCTCTAGGTCATATCTACATTCTACACAGATCTTTTCCTCAACTTTTCGAAAACCGGAGAGCCCTCACCAAGTACGTTGATACCTGATATTTATAAATGTTCATAAAAATATTTACAGCATTGCATAAAATTTCAGTTTGGGACACAATGAATAACAACAATAGCTATTTCTCAATTGATGTGGACGTCCAGAAAGGAAAGTAAGGCTTCTATTGGCAATCAGTACTGCTTCCAAAAATGTAGATAATTTGTTTGTTTTTGCATTGATGTGAGATAGATAACCTTTAGAATGCCCTCTATGCGTGAATGGTACGAGAAGCCAACACTTGACTTCTGGCTGAAGGATGCTCCGTTGATTGACCAGAAGATTACACAGCTCAAGCAGCACTCATTCCCTGTACAAGTACTTGCATTTGATTTTGGAAAAGAGACTGGGCCTCAGAATGTCTCAATCGATAACATTCTCCAAGCTCTGGGTAGCCAGGGTGTCAACGTGGTTACCGACTATTCAATCGAATTACAGTCTGCCTCCACACCCCTTCAGAGGTACGAATAACTGTTCCAGAAAAGTTTTTATCTTTTCCTAGGTCATTTGTGCTGGTCGTGCTTACGGTCGTTATAATATTTTCTCTCGGAGCATTCATCTACAGTAAGTTGTGTGTTGAACATCGGATAAAGCATCTATTGCAGCAATATATTGTCGAAAGAAGACTGAGGAACATCTACCATTGCTCAATTCAAGGAATATTTGAAAGTATAAATAGTGCTACGATCATTGCAAAATTTGGAAATTGGACGACGCTTAATCAAGATAAACGCCATTATGACATGACGAATGTCGCATCATGATAATATTACGTATTCCGGACTGAGTCAGAGGGCGAAGAAGGTGTGTATTGAATGAGAAGAGGAGATAAGAGGGAGTCGGAGGGACAAGACAGGGAAAGAGACACAGGGGATGGCCGTGTTGATAAGCACTCGATGAGTTTGTTCTTCCTCCTATGCTGTTCTCACTCTCCCAGCCCTCCCATCCCTCCCTCCCCTTCCCTCATGTTATCATATAAACTTTGCCTGTGTCTCTCCCCTCTGTTCCATCACCCACTCACTATCTGCTTTGTATACTCGCAGTTCTCGTCCTGTTCCTATTCTGTAGTCCATCCTCTCTCCCTTCGGCTTCTTTCGCAATCTGACCTCTTCCTCCTATTCTCATCTCCTCTCACTTTCCTCTACAATGTCTAGCCTTCTTTCCTCCATTATCCGCTTATTTCGCTCCTTTTCGGGTCACCTTTCCCCATATATATATAGGACTCTGTTCATTTGCGTTTTCAGATGTTCTTGAAGTTCGTGTACCTGTTACTTCTATTTCTTGTCACACATGCGAGCGGCATGTCATACTTCATCGAACTGGTAAACAATGTCAATCCGAATTGCTTGAAATCGGAATACTATGATCATATTGTGTTATGTAGCTATAATTCATTCCCCCATGACCTCTAATTCCCAGGTGGTTCCCGTCCCGGACGGCTCCTTCGTTCCCTTCCTGCAGTGTCCTGCTACTCCCGCTGGCTTCGGTGCACCCGTCAGTACTCTCTTTGCGTTGTTTATTTGAGGAGCGGCGGGAACAGTGAATGAATCACGTTGGGCGCATACAAAGGAGACCCCCGTCATGAGATCAATGCGCTTCGCGTGCAGTTTGCGAGTATCAGAATGATGGCTAGCTAATCTCGGAGCAAACCTCTTCTACTCCACCTCTTTGATTTAATAGCTACCACAAATGAAGAAAGGGGCATTGATCTTTAGAAGCTAAGCCGTACATATACTCTCTTTTTCTTTCCTACTCACCCTCCATCACTACATCACTCCCTGTTTTGCCTTCAGCGCTTCCCGAGAGTGAAAGTTGGGAATAGCTCGAACGAGTAGTAGTGGGCATTGTAGTGGGTACGACAAATTGAAAACTCATCCTCACGTAGTACACAAGTAGATACTCTGGAAGACAACGAGCTCTGCAGATAGTTCCGTACACAAGTGATCCGAACAAGGCCACAGGATGTGCAGTAAAACTCAATCCCGAGAGTGCATGTGGAGGCACATCTCCGATCATGGTAAGAAGACTACTACGGAAGGCCATGAACATATCTTCAGATTGCAACGAACGTCTCTCTTCTTCCTCTCGGTTGCAATTACTTCGCGATCATTCCAAGGACTCGAAATTGCAGCATGGCACAGCAAGTGAGAACAGATTTTTTCTGTTTTCGAATCTGCTCTAATTTTCATACAAAGCCGACTAAACAACGGCATCATTGCGATGTTTGAGGGAAGATCGAGAAAGAGAGTGAAAGTAGTCGAAGTAGAACACTGATTAGACTGTGGGTCAACGAGATATTTGGGGATCGTATCACGTTCGATCTGAATAACCATTTGGATGAAAAAGAGGGGAGTTCCAAGACGGACGAAGATTCGATAAGAGCAGGCTGTGAATGCACAATCCGTCGATACGCATATCAAGGCGGTCATCTTCTCGAACTACGATCAGGAAGATGTCCAGGGAGTCGGAGATGACGGCCCTTATGAAGCTGAGGTACGAAAATTGCTTTAATTTTTTAAGAAAAAAAGTAATTTTCAATCATTGCATTAGAATTGTACCCTGAAGAGCTAGCTTAAAGGGCCCCTCCAGGCAATATCTACCATATGCATTTTTTGACATCATTGGATAGCTCTCAATCTCCTGAGCCTCATGCTCTCTCCTTTTTAGCTGAATTTTTGCCGTTGCTGAAAAAAAGCTGTTCAAAGATTTCTCTCGCTGTCTGCGTCTCTTCATTACTCTCTTGTCTCTCACAATCAATCAACCGCTCTTAATTGGTTATCTCTTGAAATGAATGAGATGGTTGGAGGGACCCTTTAACAATATTGTTACGGATGCAGGTAATGTTGTTGAAAAGGATAAAGCATGCACCCTGTCTTCCCATGTATCGCTCCTTCTCGTTTGTAGCATTACCACTACAATTCGTTGTTTCTTCACGTGAAATGTGTCCAAACTCATGAGCTGCGTGAGGAAGTTGTCCGTTTCATTCACCGATCATAGAATATAGAATTGTTTTGAGGTGTCGATTCCCGTTTTGACTGTCGACTACTCGTGTGGTAACTATATGCGGAATACGTATTCAGCCGAGAAGGGGTAACTTTCCATTCTCATTAACATCTCCACGTCAAACTTACAAAGCTCTGTAGTCAAAATCGGCCACAACAAGTTGACGTTGAACTACTAGTAGAGCAAATATGTTTGCTATATTTGTGTAGCTCGTAGACTGTCTGTGTTTGGTATGTAACGCGAACAACATAATCTGTAAGCACGAAACAGACGGATGCGATAGTTCTCAGAGTAGCTTGTACTGAATGTCACCCTTGAGATTCCAAGTGATGATCGAGCAAGACAACGGATCGGTCAGTCTGTGGATTACGGTGGGAATTCCCATCATCGTCAGCTTCATCCTCTTCTCATGCCTGTGCTGCGCGTGTTCCGGAGTGCATCCCATCTGTGTGAGCTTACTCTTCATTATTGAAATTATAATTTTATTGACTATTGCTCAGAGAAATTGGGATGAGCCCCCTCCTACATTTTACAGTTTTACACCGTTTATCTGGGCTAACAGTGGAGGGCTATCCAAAAGAGGCAGTCTTGATAGATAGGAGAGGTCGGGGCCTTTAAATCTTCGTGAAATAAATACTCACTCATATTTGGTTGGAAAAACATTATCTATTTTGAAGTTTTAAGAGAATTTCACAATTCCTTGGGCAACCTCAAGCTAAATAAAATTATCTTTCTTCTACGCCTTCTTTCTTTCATTGTGTAGAACAGAATATGCCATTACAGCGTTACTACTCGTTGATTATCCTTCTGCCCATTGCCATTCCCCTTTATCTCTTCTCTTTGCTCGCGGAGAAGATCGTATCCCTGAAGGCGAAGTATCGCAATCGCCACATTCTCAAGAAGCTGGCCACAAGGAAGTTCAGACAAGGTATGTACCTAGACATGTCTAACCCCTTTGCAAATTCAAAAAAACTCTTCCCTATTCATAATTTTACGCTTAAAACGTTTGAGCTTACAAATTAAGAATACCTAGATGACCCAGAGGACAACTGCGTAATCTGCATGGACAGCTACGCAGTAGGAGACAACCTGCGGATACTCACTTGCGGACACTGTAAGCTTTGAACACACCGCTACGCGCTATAGGTACAATAGGAGCAACGTGAGAAGGCAACAGACGAAAGATGGTAAATTCGAGAGACAGTCACAATTATGGATATCTCTGACTAACAAAGCGATGTGCAAATACAGCGATTTAAAGATCTTGAATACATTAAATTCAGTCTTCCACGCAACGTGCGTCGATCCCTGGCTGTTGGGACGAGTTGGAACGGTACGTTGAACAAGTTGCCACCATCCTCACACTCTCATGCGTCTCGAAATTTAGTGTAAGCTTTCAGTTCAACATGCTGTGTCCGATATGTCGTAGTCCGATAAGGGAACTTGAAGGAATGGACTTTCGACGTGAACAGAACGATAGTGTCAACGTCAGCGTTACCGTGAGTGTTATTGGAAGCTTTGAAGTAGAGAATGAACCAATGCGTTCATAACCCTTTCCTAGCATCCGTTCAAATCAAACTCTATAGACCGAAAGCGGGAGTCTTCCATCGAGTCCCGCATCGTCGATTGCTTCATCCTTCGAGACATCGCAGACTCCCCCACTGCCCTCTCCTCCACACGTCAGAAGACCCTCCGTCATCGCACTGCCGTATTACGACGAAGTTAACGAGGAGGACGACGACAAAGAACGCGGAGAGTCTACTACATCTTACCAATCCAGGGTTTGAGACATAACTCCGCGGAGAAGTTCTCTAGGGCTATATAGGCTGCACTCTTGCTGCAAACTGCTCATCCTTAAAGGGTCCCTCCAACCATCTCATTCATTTCAAGAGATAACCAATTAAGAGCGGTTGATTGATTGTGAGAGACAAGAGAGAAATGAAGAGACGCAGACAGCGAGAGAAATCTTTGAACAGCTTTTTCTCAGCAACGGCAAAAATTCAGCTAAAAAGGAGAAAGCATGAGACTCAGGAGATTGAGAGCTATCCAATAATGTCAAAAATGCAGATATTGCCTGAGGGGCCCTTTAATTGCGTTGTAAGTTCTGTGTATAGGAGATTACAATTCCTACGTTACTACTGGTTTCCGCTTCATTAATTAACAATAAGCTTATGCTATTGCATATGAGTTGTCGTAAATCGGTTAAGTTGGAGCATTCCATAAGCCATACATTTATCCTCCTTACCATGATGCATTCCCGTGCAATACTTGTCCCTCACAGTCTAACTCATTAAAGTTCGAATCAGGTATTTGTCCGATTGTGTCATAACTTCATCTTGTGCGAGTTTCCACTGTTACTGTTTGCTACGCATCATAATGTAATTGAAGTTGTTTTAACCAAAATTGATGCAATGAAAGTTTTAAATAATGTTGTTGTGCTTGTTATTAAAAAATATTTGCGAAATGCCACATGCTGATGAACCACTGTCATCACTTCCCATATAGTAATACTTCTTATCACTGCAATCTTCCCATACACGTGACCTTATTTCCTTCCAACATCAGTACCTCTCCAAGCGTGTTGATCACTGCTGCGTCTTCACCTTTGACTTGAACAATCTGTCTGACAAGACGTGATCGGTAAGAGTTATTCTCGTAAGAGTCTCGTCTCACTTTCGCACCCGTTGACCCCCTCAAATGGTCAGAGAACTAACTTTGAGAGGTAACAGTTTCGAGTATAGATGTGATCTCTCTACTCTTTCTCGTCGTCAACTCTCGTATCTCCCATTTACTCGTCCGATGTTTTGGTCGATCACCCTATCCCCTCTCGCTCTCCATCCCCCATTTCCTCGTTTCTTTTGCAGATGCAAAGTGCTTCCTTTATCGCCCTCTTCCTCACTTTCATCCAAGCCTCTCCCATCTCGGTTGATATTGTAAGGGTCCTTTCTAAAACATTCTAATCCTTTCCTATTCAGGTACATAACAATTCCAACAATAAACTTGCGACCGTCTATGAGTGTCCCGGCGAGACAGCGCCCTTTGGACCCTCTGTGAGTATTTCATGTACGTTCAACATTACCTATTATCCACGATCAGACTAAAAGGCTCACCTCAAATAAGGCGCTATCACTGGGATGTGTGTTTGTTTTGTCACCAGAAGATGCGTGCCAACAAGCTTTTGTAAGTGAATGATAGAAAACTTCAAAATATATGTTATTCAGTTGTCGTTACCCTCGACCCCAATCAGTGTACAATGCACAAGCCATTTCGCCCTCATTCCCAGAACACAGAACTGCTCTTTCTGCCAGCAAGTACGTTTGATGAAACGTCATTTAGTTTTCGTTGAAATTGTTGTCAGGTAGCCAACGTTTTGTTGCCAGGTAGTCAATGCACAAAACTCGGGAGTTGACGCAGTCATTCTCTGGAACTATCCTGACAACTCGGAAATCAACGACACTGGAGATGGATCTAATGTACTGACGTTAATCTATTCTATTCCCTAGTCAAGTTCCTTTAGCATTCTTCTATCTTGCAATTAGCTCAAGTATCAGGTGACCATACCGGCAGTAATCGTAAACTATACTTGTGGAAACTCTCTGCGAAACGACTACACTTTGGACAAAGGGTAGGAATGTTTTATTAATTTGCAATTCAACTAAAAATTGTTTTTGGATATATGATCAAGCTGATGGATAATCCCGACGATATCTGGGAAGGCGTCGGATTAATTATGCTATACTCTATGGCCGTTTTTGCATTTTCCCTTGCTATGATCTCCCTGGCCTATCTCTACAGAAGAACGTCGTTATTTGTAAGCCCTTAACACAACATTCAGCAGCACGTTCCTTCAGCATAGAATGGTCAAATGCACGGCCTCAATTCTGTTTTGCCCTTGTAATTCAATTGGCGAATGCTCACGAAGAGTCAAGCAAGAGAAGCGGAGCAAGATTGTTGTTAAAGCGATTCCCGTTCGAAAGTTTGCAGAGGGTACGCTTACCATGAGAATATGTGAATGTGTGACCATCAGGAGACGTATCTGACAATTGTGCGATATGCACGGAATCACTACAAGTCGGCGACAATCTGAGGGTGCTATCGTGCAAACATTGTATGCATTACTGTCTTCAGATGCTTTTCAAGTACCGGAAGTCATTCTAATTGTAGATTATCACGCTTCATGTATCGACCCGTGGCTATGTACAATTCCGAAGGTATCTATTGCATCAAACTTGACGTGTGAATAACCTAGTTGTAGTACGACGCCAAATGTCCAATTTGTCGCGAACGAATAAGTGAATTGGACGGAAAGAAGAAGCTTGAAGTCGCGACAGCTGTAAGTTGCATGATCATCAGTGGCTGCGAAATAAGAATAACGATTTCAGACTCGAATACCAGTGGAAACTTGTAAGCCAGAGAGCAAAAAACCGAGCGCACAGTCAGTACTGACTTCTCGATTTCAAGACTTTATCCGAGTGGATCGAGAATTAGACAATGATCGGTTTGAGTCATTTGGATCAATATATTAAATCATTTTTGTTATTATTTATTATATTTTTATGTTGTACCTACATGTTCCCGTAATCTCATGCCGAGATATTGTAAGTAATGTACATATGAAAACATTGTGTCAATTACTGTTGATGACTGGTCCAAGCACATTCAAGAAATGAACGGGGTTGTACAGCTGTCGGGTGTATTATAGTCTGAACATTTGACTTTTGTAAGTAATGAGATCTTAACACATACACATAGTCTGATTACAGGCCTCAACTTCCTTCTTCCCATTGCATAAGTGTAGGGCAGCACTTGTAGTTCCAAAAGATTACGAATCATGCGAGCTTATTTATTATACGTTAGGATTCATGTATAAAAGGATTCCCTTGTCTCAATCTGTTGTCCAGCGGAATAAGCCTTTTGATGCCGTGGAACAGTACCCTCACTGAAATATCTGTGGGACTTGTCGTCTTCTTCATTGTTTCTTTCATTTGCTATCACTGGTCAGATAAATACAAAATTTGTGTAAGTTTACCATAACTTCGCATCACAAGCTAGAGATTTTCTTTTCAGGAATATTATTTAATTGCATTAACGAGTCCTTTTCTCCTATTTATATATCTTCAAATAAAACCATACGAATGGATTACCACAGCAATATTCAATCACAGACGACGCAAAGTTATTCCAACACTGGATACAAAGCAATTCAAGAACGGTTTTTTTTGTTCGACCGATGAATCCAAGCAAACTGCTTGAGGAGATGAACAAACTTCCTGTATAATCTGCATGCAAAACTTCGCGGAAGGAGAAGATCTTCGAGTGCTCCCATGTTCACATTGTATGCTTTTCATAACTCGTTAGTATAAGCCTAAAGCCAACTTTCAGACTTCCATCTCAGTTGCCTCGATAAATGGCTCTACAGTGGCATCACCTCGATAGGGCTATTAATCTATTTCTACAAATTAAAATTTTTTTCAGCAAACCTCCATTTGTCCTTGCTGCCAGAAGCCAATCCTTGCTCTAGATAAATGCACAATTCACCTACCATCAACAAAAGAGCTGGACGAAAATGTCAATAAGAACTTGAAAGAGATTGGTATATTTTGACTCCGTATGTTATATATATATATATATATATATATATATATATATATATATATATATATATATATATATATATATATTTATTTATTTATTTATTTATTTATTTATTTATCACCGCAGTGTGTATCAACAAATAAATGAATTCACATGAATATGAAAACTTTTTTCATTAAGTTTTCATTTTACTTGCATAAATTACACTATCTGACTTCGTATGACTGAATAAATGTTGATTATGTGACAAAAATTATATCAAAAGCGATTCCCAGTGACCCCAATCGACTACAGCAACTGAAGTGAAAATGCACAACGGTCAACTGTGCAAACAAAATGACTTGAACTTCAGCCCTCTTTTGATGTCCATAGGAGAGTGTGTGATTGCACAGATGGAATGGCAGTGGAGAGACACAGAGAGAGTGAATGAGGAGTGATCGGGTGAGGAGTGACAGACACACGCAGGCAGACAGACAGACACATAGCGACATTCTCTACTGTCATTCCAATACGTGAGCAGCTTTGTCCCTCACCCGTTTACTCCGTTTCATCGTCTGTTATTTGTGAACCTCGCGAGCCATCGATTCTCTTCAATCGCTCTGTAGTCCGCTCAGCATACCCTCCGCCCTTCACAGATTCGCGTCAAATGAGAAACAAGATAAGGCTCCTCTTCCTTTTCTGCACTTGCACCGTTGGACAAACCGTAGATGTCTCCATACACTTTGTAAGCATCGTTCATCCCCTCTCGTTCACAGAACAAGCCAACTTCAGGATCTGTTCCATCCGAGAGACGGTTTGATAGTCGCTGACTCGTGTCCCGGTCGTCTGTTCATGAATGGAACGGTGCGAGTCCATCAACTTATCTCTTTCATCGACTTCCTTCTCCCAGAGACAGAGACACTACAAACGAGCAGAACCTTTGTCTAATTGATAGCATGTAATCGGTTAATTAAGGATTCGTCGAGTATCGCTACTAAGCGAATAGCTCGTAGTTCCATTGGCTGTGCCTTGGAAGTGACTCCCGTCGATGCTTGTACACCGTCCAAAGTGAGCCTTAATACAGTTATTTACTCCATGAGAACTTTCGTGCTCAATTGTGATCAGTAATTCGACTCCCTCTTTCTCTCTTAGAAGTGGAAACTCCCTTGATAGACATGATATGGACGTATGAGAGACAATCGTAGACATTACAGGTTTCGACAAATATGACCCTGCTGAGTAGTCGATGCACCAAGTACTATGTACACATCGAGAGAAGTCGGGTCTGTAATCTGAAATCTCAGGTAGGGAGGACTCTGAAGAGACTAGAGTATTCTCTATTCAGACTTCCAATCTCCAAGTGCCCACAATGGTCATCATCTCCGACTTAGCGGACCAAAAGAACTCCGTGTACGACGACTTGAAAGGGGTAGGCAACATTTCAATCAAAACAAACGCGCGAGCCAATAATCTTGAGATCTCCGTTCCCGTTCTGTTTGTTGATCATCTGTGCGGGATACTCCTACGTGACACGTATTCATCAGAGAAGGGGTATGCATATATTGTTGAACAACGTTAGCAGCCAACCCACTTTCAGATACGTCTTGCGCATAGTCGAGACCAACACGCGCAACCTTTGGGTGTCCATCGGTCTCCCGGCGGTCGGAGCTTTTCTCGTCACTACTTGTCTCTGTTGTGCACTCGTTAATGTCCACTGGACTTGTGTAAGTCATATTCATCTTAAAATAAGGAAAATTATCACTTGCTGCATTATGGAACTATGCGGTTATTTTCCACTACATAATCAGCGACTGAAAGTGAGGCGTCAAAACACTCCCCCGTTAAACGGAGGAATACATTATCGGAGGAGATTATCATCCTTCAAAAGATGTCGTCTCTATTTACAGCAACTCTATGTGGCGATCATTCTCCTTCCCGTGCTCATTCCCATCTACATCATATCATCTGCCGCAGAGATAGTCATGCCACACTTCCAACGACTGAGAATGAGAAGAGCATTGAAAGAAGTGCCGACAAGGAAGTTTGAAGAAGGTAAAAAATAGCAAACTGAGACCATATGTGGGTGGTAGCCATGCATTAGATATATAATTTATTTGCGTGACACAAGCGTTCCAACAACCGCTTTGAGTGGGAGTCAGGTAACTGTACGGACTAAGGAAATGGACCGGGGTCGTTTGAGGTAAATTGTGAGGAGATTGAGAGGACCAAGATGGAAGCGGTTGAGTGGGTTGAGGAGGGTTGGAGGGGAATGAGAGAGGGGGGTGTCTAGGGGGATTACAGTTAGGAAACCGGCGGCATCTACGGGAAAGGCGGCAAAGACGTTCTCTCAGTTCCGGGTCGACATCCCACTTGGTTAAGATACATTTTGGGTTCCTTTTCCTCAGCTGAATTGCCTTGTTGTTCGGGAATATGGCCGATTTCGATGTCCGATCGATGGGGCGGGGGACGAGGGTCTTCCCCTGTATCCATTGGGTTAGAAGAGAGGAGAGGGTTAGGCTGGTGGGTGGGGGAATGGGGAGGGAAGTTGCATTTTTCTGTAGTTCAACGAGCATAGCCGCAAAAGCATCTCTCCCCACGGTCAGCTTATCTACCGTATCTTCGAGAGAATCAATCCGACTTGCGACTTCCGATCGGAGGGAGTTGAAGAGTGCGAGGATGGAGGGAGGGATGTCCTCGTACGAGGAAGGGTAAACTGAGGGAAGACTGGAAAGAGGACGGACGAGTCGGTGGGGACTGCTTGCACGGGAACCCTAAGGAGCAACAGACGGGAGAGTCTTCGTCTTACTGTACCCAGGAAGGCAGACATGACTCACAAGATCGGACAACTTATTTCTGATAGGGGCCAGCTGCCAAACCTAGAGTTAACGGGGACTGCAGATCATGAAGATGGAATAGAGGAATGGAGTCACGAGAGTGACAAAGCGCGACGAGAGACAAAGACAGAGCGCGACGACTTTTAGTGGTAAAAGATAATCACTGTAGGCGAAACATCGGACATGTGTGCGATCTGCATAACAACGTATGTCGCGGGAGACAAACTGCGTGTACTCCCTTGCACGCATTGTAAGTTGACGATTAGAATTTCACTGAGATGCAACACTTTGTAGTCTTCCACTCCAAGTGCATCGATCGATGGGTGCTGAGCGAAAGACAAGAGGTAGATAGTGTCTAGTACAATATGTGAATGCTTCAAACATTTTTTTTCAATCTCAACGTTTGCTTTACAGGAGTCCGCATGTTGCCCTATCTGCCGTCGTTCAGTATCCGTATTGTCCTCACGAAGGTCTTCTGAACGAGATTCATTTCGTGATCGGGGACTCAGCGTCACGGTAAGAAACACACCTCAACACGCAAGAAAAGGAGCATTGAGGAGGAAAGCGGAACGGTCTTTCCCATTTCACAACAAACTCATCGTCATAGTGGAGGAGTGAACGTTTCCATTGCGCCTGTTCATACAGGACACAATCGAGAAGATCTACCAACTGAAGAAGCCAAGAACTGAGCGTATTGCAAAGCTGTTGTAAATACTTAGCCTACTAGATTCTCGTTTTCAAAGTAGCTCTTACTGGTAATCATACTTTCATTCCTATTTCGCATATCCATATCTTTCAAAGTTCGGGTAATCACTCGCATATATTTTCCATCTGGAGAAGTATTAGATCATAGAACCTCTATGAGTAAATCGCTCCATTATATAAAGAACTAAGAAGTTCAGAGCATCGGTATTGTCAAGCATATAAACGCATGTGAATGTCAGCACAGATGCAACAGAAAAGATCAATATCCAGGCACACGACCGATACATAAAAGTGCACGCGCTAACAGCGCGATTGTGAACAAGACTGATACCAAATCGGCGATCGATCGCGCTATTGTGTACCCCACTACAACACAGCGTGCTCATATTTACCACCATTTCTTATCAACTAGTCCATTATGCTCATTTCCTCATTGCGTCGCGGCCTCCTTACTTCATCTTATATATATTTCAGATGATATTTTTGCTGTTATTACTTCCCTTTGCCTATTCTGACGACTTGTTAGTAACAACAAGCTACGGTAAGTTAAGAGGATATGAAGCGACTTCAACCGATGGGACATTGGTACGAGTATTTAAGGTAATGTCCTATTTATCTTACCCATGAAATATTATTGAAGGAAAGCAAACGTTGAGAGAGCTGAGCGGTTCTTTCCGCTAACCACCGTAAAACTTCAGCCGGAGCCGGGCTTTAGCCTAAGCTGGCACTTTGCCAAGAGAGTTTCACTGCATTTAGCGGAGGGAGCTGCAAGGATTTCTCAACGTTCCTTTTCCTCCAATAATACGTAAAGCAAAAAGTAGAAAATATTTCGTCACCTGTCTCTATGAAACATAAGCAGCATAAGCTCCTGCTAAGTAGTTGCAATTTGTAGTCCATTCCCTTCGCGGATCCTCCAGTCGGAGATCTTCGATGGAAACTACCACGAGGACCGCTGAAATGGGAGGGCGAAAAGGACGCGACGCAATACTCTGCCGCCTGCATGTCCAACTCGTCGATTACCTCTAGTCCACAAAAGGTTTATGTTGCCATGAAGATCTTGTAATATTGTTACCCATATTAGGTTGTCAGCGAAGACTGCCTCTACCTCAACCTCTTCATACACGGAGAATGCTCGGTAGACGAACAAGTATGCGGCATTATGGACTTCTTTTTTTTAGGTTACAAAGAAATGTCCGATAATCGTGTATGTCCACGGAGGAGGAATCACTTACGATTCTGCTGTCTATTTCAACGATTCATCGCTTATAGATAATTTCGCTGCTCACGGTTAGTTATTGACAAGTTTGAGCATGAACATATTGAAATCTATTGAAAGTACTAATTATTATCTCTTCAGGATTAATTCTTGCAATTCCTGCATTCCGCCTGGGCTTCACGGCACTGTTGAATCTTGATGATGATCAAAAGCTGGTACCGACTAATCTTGCTATTTACGGTAAGCGAAAATCTAACGCGAGGACAATAGTAATATGACAGATATCATCCATGCGATGAAGTTCTTGAAGAAGGAAGGAGCAGCTTTCGGAGCGGATGTAGATGAGATGACTCTGATGGGACACTCCTTCGGAGGAGCCATCACATTCTTCTTGGCCCAGTCACCTCTAAGGAAGAAGTTAGCAACTTTCTACTGCGATTACAATAGTAAATTGGTGAAGAAAGTGATTCAGAGAAGCCCCAATTGCTCGTGCAATAACCATGTCTCCAGAGATTCGAGTGACCACCAACAATGACGAGTTTAACAGAAAGCTTTCGTTCGAACTCGCCAAACGCGCTGGTGTAAGTGTCTGTCGTGCAACAACCTTGAATACATATCACAGTGCATGATGAAATCGAAGGCAGCAATCTTCGCGTGCTTGAAGCGTGTCGATGGGATGGAGCTTCTTCGCATTCAACGAGAAATGGAAGAAGTACGCAATATTTCAGGATATCAATGACAAAGCTCATTTAGGAAGATCCAAACAGATCGTCGTTTACCGGTGTAACGATGGTACCGCCGCTATTCCCCTTCAAAGGCCTTAACGACATCCTTACAACACCTATGGTAACCTATTGCTTCAGGATACAATTATTATGGATTGAAGCTTCTTCATGAAGTATCAAGAATAATAACAAAGCACTTCAGACGACGGACGTGCTGTGCGGAACGACGTTGCATGAGATGGACTTTGGCAAGGACAATTTCGAGGGCGTTGGCATCGGAGATTACATCGGAGCGAGAAATGTAGTGGAACTCGATAAGCTTTACTGGAATCTCACGCAGTCGGGAAAGACAAGTTTGTATAGTTGAAGTTTTTGGATCCCTTTATTCTTGAATATTTCTTCTAAAATCCGTTCAAATAGATCAAACGCATGAGCCGGAGACGCAGTCCCTCTTTGTTTCCGTGTATCTCGCGGCCCAATCTGCGCTTACTGGTGGAAACAAGGTAGATATGCGTTGGTTAGAATTATTCAAATTCACTCATAGGCATACGTGTATTCGTACGATATGGAGAAGCATAGCCACCACACAGACGATCTGTCGTATGTCATGGGGATTCATCCCTTCGAAAGGGATGAAAATGAAAAGGTTTGTTCTTGTCAAAACCCCGGCTTTAAAATTCTAATACTACAGTATCACTATTTCTTTTATGACAATATACCGTATATCAGGATTTTTCGTGCTGTGTAATAACAAAAAATATAAGTAGGTAACTTTTTTTCAGGTTATCGCTGAATTCTACCCAAAGTTGTTCACAAACTTCAGCAGATTTGGAGTGCCGTCCCCACGTATGAGACGCTTACCAGGCGTTTAACGTTTCATTTTAAGGCTGGTCATCAATGGATAAGAACGACAGCTACTTCTCAATAGCTGTGGACATTGATACAGGGAGGTGCGTAGGTTTCGGTTAAAGAACTAACCTAACCTATTCTTCTTCGCCGACTTAAGAAATTCAGATATCCTGAAATGCGGCCCTTCTATGCCAAAGAAACCCTTGATTTCTGGATTCGCAAGGCTCCAAAGATAGATAAGATCATAACGGTCTCGAAAGCTGCCGGGGGAAAGATGAAGGTTGGTACTTAGCCTGTATTCCGTGAAGCAGATGTCTTTCAGTGGGATGCGGGAGAAGGTTTTCGGGATCTCGTTCTTGAACCGGAGATGGATGTAGCCAATGGAACGGCGAACAATGCAACTGTTGGGCTCATTGTCTTCTTCCCGAGGTTCTCAAATACAGTTCGGATGGAATATCTACATGATAATTGTAGATACTACGTCGTTCCCTCCTTCTTCCTCGTTATATCCGTCTTCTTCCTGGGAGTCATTCTCGGTGAGTAGTCGTTCAATTACTCGAAAGTTAATAGTAATTTTACATAAATTTCTCCTATTGTCAGGCCGGTTCCTATTGGCTCCCGAAGACAAGGAAGAGCGAGTCTGGATTCTGGGACCGGAGGGACATGGGATGACTGTCCCTCCTGCCTACGTCAAGGAACACGCTGAACAGATTTTCTGAAGCTAATTTTATCATTTACAATTAGTTATTTGTAAATTCTATAATATGTTTATACGTGGTAATGGCATGATAAAACCAGCTATAATGTTGTGATAAAGAACAGTATGCCTATACTAAATCTGGTATTTTACACATTGAAGATAAAGCGCAAAATGCGGAAGTGGGTTGAGCATCCAATATTAAGAACCGAACATCTGATATTCCGATATGAGACCACAATCGAGTATTAGGAGAGATAACGGAGCAGATAAGACGCCATGCTTCGCGAGACTTGACGAACCGTTTCGGTTCACTTATAATATCCTTCTCGGTGCCTTTTGATCATTCACCCTTCACCGGATTTCCTATTCTCCTAGTCTTCAGTCATGATGTTCTCCGAAATGAAGGATAACAAGTTCGCGCTTCTCGCCACTCTTCTTCTTGGATTGTCTCACATGTGCATGTTCGTGGGTTACGATACTGGTGAGGATACGCTAGTCGAGGGGTAGGTCAACCTAATTCTTATAGGATCGTTCATCGTGGAGTCGGTTGTGCAGTCAGTTCACGATAGAGAACCGGACAAATTCAATGAACATGCTGGATACTACAGGTAAAGAGGACTAAGAAGAAACACCGGTTATCATTCCGAATATGAGGCGATAGAGTGTGCAGACGTGAAAGAAAACGCCGTTTGGAACCAAACCTACTGAGAGAAAAGATTAATCCACTATTATTCACTTACCCTAATGCCATTCAGTCAAGCGATAGTCAACGCCTTCTACATGGTAGGAAACGTCGTAGCTCCGGCTGTTTTGTGCTTTCTCAGTGCTAAGGTTATTCAGTTGTCTTTCCCTAACATACGAAATGGTTTCGTTTCAGTGGTCAATGTTTATCGGCTCTCTATTTTTCACAATGAGTTTCCTCTCTTATCTTGTTATGGACGAGAACTTGATCTACACCACAAGTGCCTTCCTCGGAATCTTTTTTGCTGGTTAGTTCCACTCACGAACTCTTTCCAACCTCATCCTTGTCTAGTCTTCAACACGGGTTATTCGAGCTACATCACCCAAATCTCAACTCCGGCAACGATTGAGAAAGTGAATGGACTCGAGTGGTCGATTGCTTGCTTCAGGTATCAACTCCATATTTTTCATTTTCACACCTTTACAGCACCCTCGTGGGAGGTATTCTCTACATCCCACTCACAATGCTCGATCCCAACTCGATGAAGCCTACCGTATACCGAGAGTATTCAGATATGCAAATCAAGTGAGTCCTTCAATTCTGTCGATCGATAGTCTTGCTCTAGATGCATGTACACTGCCTTCGCGTGCATCTCTATCCTGTCCAATCTTATCTTCTGCTGTCTTCCCAATCGACAAGTGGACAACTCGATATCATCCATTGCGGAGGGAAGAGAACAGTCAAAGGATGGCAAAATTAAGGCAATCGGTGAGATTACGATTATGATATCGATACAATCGTACGAAGTAACAATGCAGGGCAGTCAATATGGCTCACTCTATCGTCCTTCGCTGACCCACTCATTCTCCAACTCACTCCCCACTTCATCTACGTTGGATTCCAAAATTCTGTCTGGCTGAGTATCTATCCCACTGCTATTCAGGTCGACCTCTCGATCTTCCACTTGCCGATTATCTAGCCTGTTTTAGTTCACAGAGAGTCTCTCCCACTACATCTTCGCTACCGCTTACTACGGAATGATGTTCAGTCTCGGAGAAATAACAAGTAGTCCTGCAAATAGAATCTTCTACTTGTAGGTATGGTTCAGTGGGCACTCTGATGGGTCCTCTATCGAGGAGAATCAATCACTTTGGACAGAAACCGTGTCTGTATCTCGCCCTTACCGTGCAGGTTTGCTCATTGAGAGTGAAGGGGGGATTGAGTTGCAGACGATCTGCGCTCTCCTCATCCTCCTCTCAACTCCCCCAGCATCGACCACTACACCCAACAACGACGAATCTCTGCTCATTCCACCAAAGTAACTAAATTCTTGATTAATATCCGACTGGCTATCAAAAGCATAAATTATGTTAACCAGAGTGACTCCACTATCATTTATATCTCATCCCTTCAGTCTGCCCACGATTCTCCTGCTCGGATTCCTCTTCGGTATTCTGGATTCGCTGAACAACACGAATCGCATAGTAATGTGTGTCATGGCTGCTCCCAATAAGCGACCGCAAGCCTTCGCTATTGCTCGGTTCTATCAGGTTAGCTTATTGACCGTAGAGCTACTATTATTGAATAAAACTCTACGTCCGTACGTTTTGACGACTACGCGCTAACCGTGCACACTTCGGCACCGCAGGTTACGACCGGAACGGAATATTCTAAACTGCATTTACCGTTCAATGCGAAGATGTCTGAGATTGAATGTACATTAGGAAAATTGTTCCAATATAGAACTACTCAACGCAAGCAAGGAACAGTCGGAAAAACAAGAAAAGGACGAGAAAACGGGCAAAAACGAAGCCTAGAATATTCCGTTCCGATCGTAATTACAATGCCGACTTACGGTGCTTAGTGCATAGTTGTCGAAACGTGCACGGACGTAGAGTTTTATTCAATAATAAATTTCCACACGGCGCGACCCCGCCCAAATTTCCCCAGCCGGCAGGAGAAATTTCCACAGAATTCAGTAGGGGGAGGTGAAATTTCCTTAGCCGGCTGGGGAAACATTCCCCAGGGTCACATCATGGGGAAATATTCCCCAGTCGGCTAGGGAAATTTCGCTGAGTCTACCATGATAGCTATATATAGAGCCTTATTGTTAGGCCCTGGCTGGATCAGTGCTGCTCTTCTGCTCTCCACTCATGTCCACGTATACCCTTCTCGGAACGGAGGCCATCAACTGTATCATTGGTAACCTAAGCTAAGTAAAAGGTTCCGCCGGCTTCCATTATTTGTGCTTGCTACGAAAGAGCGACGCCGTAGGAAGAGAATGCAGGCGAAGTAGGAATGAGTTCACCAGTTTTAATCAATAACTGTTCTCATTTCATCTCATTCATGAATTGAGGAGCCTTCTTCTTCCTTCGCGTGGTTCGTCTTCTTCGTGAGACTCCTAAACGTGCTCAATCAATCTCCTCCATAGCCTCAGATGAAACGATCCCAACTGACGTCGAGGTGGAATCGCCCATACAAGAAACACACACGATAGACGAGAATGGAAATGCGCTCTCCACTTCACTATAGAATATTACCTTATAGATATGTAGATCCATATAACATTGATACGTGGTATTACGGTGTTAATTAATTATAGGTATTTATTGTCTTCTCCCTGTCAAGATCGATATAAAAATTGCCATCTCGAGAAGTTGGGCAACAATAATATGAGTGTTTACCTAAAAGCATGTTAATTTTTTAGATTGCTAACTTTTAAGTTCATTTAAAAATAATACTGAAGTAATAAACGATTTTACAGATCGCATAGAATGATAGCGTTTTGTGTTGGGCATTTCTCGTTCTATTTTTCCTCTTCTGTTTGTTGGAACGTTTTCAGACAGACGGTTACTCACCACTTGGATGAGACACAACAATGAAAAAAATATTTATATTCTTAAGCAGCAAACATGATCGTAAAGCACAAATTATACAGAATGGGAAGATTTGTTCAATACCACGCAATGATAAAGCAAGCATGAATGAGACCAGGGAAGTAGAAGCAAAGAGTGAGAACGATGTTGACGATCAGATCGGCTCCGCAACCCTTCTCCATCCATACACCGAGCGGCTGCAATTGCTATTTCAATCATCTTACGTCGTCATGGAAAATCAAGGAATATTTTTGAATTTTAGTCTTCGTTTCAAACATTATTTTATAACCCCTTTTACCAGTTATAAAATAATGTTTGAAAGCTCCGTGACTATGAAGAATGCAAACACACCGGAATAAAAAAAGAACAGAAGCACTTTGGAATATCGGAGCACGTGAGAGCCATTGAATCTGTAAATCTCAGGCATCTCATAAAAGAAGGAGAAAAACAAAGACGGACGTTTCTATGGCGTTTAAATATCTGGACAGTGCGCCTTTCCATTAACAAGTGAAACACATGGAAGAAGCTTGGCTGAGATGAAGATGTCAAGAAAGTGGAGAGAGGAAGAAGTGAGTTATGCAATGTGACTGTACTCATCTTACCGCCACCCCTTTCCTTTTTCAGACTCCCCGTCACTTAAACCTTTCCTTGTTTGCCTTTCTCTCCTTTCTCCTTTACCAGACATGCCACGATGTGTCACCCCTTCTGAGTGTCCATTCACATACAGGTAGAAACATGTATACACTTTATCACAACATCAAGCCATTTCCGTTTCTCCCTGATGATTGCGCATGAATCGCACAGCCGACTCCTCTCCTTCGTGAGCGTAATCGTGCATACGGTAGCGGTATCTGAACGTGTCTCTTATTACTCATTCAAGTATCCCTTCTTCAATATGAAGTGAGTGTTGACAAACGTCGTCCTCCCTCCCCGCACCCGTTGCACTCACCCGGTATACGCCGGCATCTCGCTCTTCTCCGCGGGACTCATCTTCTCACCGAGCATTCCTAAAAACCGGATGCTCAGTTCCCGGCTCTCTCGACTAATCGAGTACTCTCGGGATTAGGGATAAATTGATGTGAGCCGACATCTTGCAACTGATTACGAAGTTTACAGTAAAAGAGTCGGCTATCTCTCAACTTTCAACATTTCACCCTTCCCTTCTCTAATCCCAAAAAAGAATTTGATAAGGAAAGGTTTGCTCAGTGAAACTAGAGTAGAGTCAGGCGAAACAGACCACTCGACAGTCCAGTCATGATGTGTTGAACTCCACAGTCAGAAGGACAGTAAGAAGCAGGCATTCCTCAAGGGGAAGATTATTCATCTCTAACCATAGTATTATAATAATGAGGTATAGACACTCTTACGAATATTCCCTTACCGGGCTCTCCAGGAGGCCCCGCAATGCCCTCGGATCCGGCCGCGCCCTTTCCTCCATTGGGACCGGCCTTCCCACCAATCCCCGGCTTTCCAGGGTGCCCGGCTCCGTACGAAGGCTTTCCTCAACTCGTATACTTGATATTTTTCAGCTCATAAGCAATTGAATGCATACTACTTATCCATTATGGTTTACCTCTTGGTCCGGGTCGCCCTTTGGGTCCCTGTGGCCCGGGAGGTCCCTTCGGTCCCTTGATTCCCACTCCGGCAATAACTTGATCTCCGTGTGGTCCCTCCGTTCCTTCGGGTCCGGCGGGTCCTGAATCTTGTCATAATTATGGATCATCTCTTCTACCGTACCCTTCCGTCCGAGACCTCCCTTGGGTCCGGAAGGTCCATCCTTGCCGTAGAATCCGTCGGGTCCCTGGTGTCCTCTGAGTCCGGGATGGCCTGTTCTACCGCGTTCTCCCTGGGGACCTCTGTAAGTATGTATTTATTGTCATGAAATAATTTTTCCTATAGTTAGGCATCATCGTTAAGAGACCTCTTCTACGACTAATACTGCAAGCGTGAAACCTATTCCAACCGACTAACCTCGGTCCGGGAGGTCCAGCGGGACAGACCACACAGGGCAGCTCCGGTTCGCTCTCCAGCTGCACATCGAATCCGTCGTCTCCGGCTTTTCCGGAATTGCCGACCTGTAATTGATTGGCAACTGATATCCGGCTATCAACAGCTTCTTCTCAAAGCAAGCTGGCCAACCTCTCCAGGCGTTCCATCAACCCCGGGAGCTCCGGGAGGTCCGGGAGGACCACCCGGACAAGTCAACTGGACGCATCCCTTGCAGAACCCGTTGTTGTCCGTGTACTGTCGCTTCGATCGAATACGAAGAGTTGGAAGGGCGACGGGGGAAGAAGAGGAAGAGGAGCCGGAGAAGGACACCAGTTGCGACCAGATCACGTTCGTTCGCTCCTCAAATATAACATGCTACTTGGTTTGAACTATTTCCTCGACTTGCAACAAAGCTTCGTAGAATAGATGATAAGGTAAATGAAGAACCTTGAACTGCTCAGCCTTGATATCCGTGCCGAATCTCTCGATGGAGAGTCGAGAGATGAGGGAGGGAATGGCGATGGCCAGAAGGGCAAGAGATAGCATGGACAGGCAACAGGAGAAGACTGCGATGTAGTGGTAGAGGGTTGAGGAGGACATCCTGAAAGGGAATTGGGATAACGATAGTGGGAGAACACCAATGGCGTCATAACGCCAGTTTGGGAAATATTCGCTTGATGCTGGATCTTATTGCTGGAGATAACAAACAGGGAAATAAATTATTAATACGATAGAACATCTTCAAAACGCCACAAATTCGTGTAAAGAGGGGACGAAGGTGAGAAGAGTGAAAGGCGGCTGGTCAAGGGAAGGGAAAGCGAGTGAAACTGCTTAGACGATATCCGAGAGGGAAGGACGGGAGTCCTTCTCTCGAATGAGCGAAACTCCCCTGTCCCTCCCCTCTTATCTAGCCAAGGCAGACAATGAAGAGGGGATGTAGGTCGCGAGAAAACTCAATTAACCTATGCTTTGAAGAGAGCCGAACACTCGATCAGTGAAGGGAAAAGCACCAAGTCAAGAGTGCTGAAGGGAAAAATTATGAAAACGGTAGAAGAAGTCTAAGGTAAAGAAGAAGTGCGAATTATAAAAATACATGTTTTCTTTCTCGCAATCAGATTGGCATGCTTGTGCTCAAATGATGCAATGATCATGCGGAATGTGAGAGAACTCACAATCAGTGACGTTGAGTCGGTGTCATTGCTTGAGGGGATTTGCCAAGATTGAAGTGGCAATTAACCCAGAGGTCGCGTGGATTTGAAACTGATCACATCCACGTTCTTTGTAATATTCAGATTTCATTGCAACTGGAATCAGCAACTTACACATCGTATTACAGTATAGCTTTGTGCCACCAACAGACCCATCGCCTAATCTCCCCGATCTCTCCCCTACCCTAAACGTGATGGTTGTATCCATCCCCCTCAACCCACCGTACCCTCTCATTGTCTTCTTTCCCTCCCGCCCCCTCAATGCCAATAACCCGCTCTGTCCTCTTCCCATTTTCCTGCCATCCGTGTCGTGTTTTGTCTAGACCTACCCTCTCCACTTTCACCCCACCAACTTCTCCATTCGTATCTCCTGTTAGAAATAAGCCCGTGTCATTCCTCTACGATTGAAGCCTACAATTTTTTTCATTTTTTTCAATACCACAGGCCTATCTAGGTATATAGGACCTACAGGTAGGAATGTAGGGGATTTGCATCCCATGCATGCAAATGTCTCGCCGATAACTAAACGATATTTCCAGTTTAGAAATATCTTGAATTAGCTGTGAAAGTGACAAGGTTGTGATTCACGGCACAGCTCTTCCTGTTCCTTTTCCTCTTCCTCCCTCCAATTCATGCCCTCGGGTACTAATACGATAAGTGGCCCTCGCCTACACAACCCACACACAAAACTGCAAGCTTTATCCGCGATTCGATCATAGGCTCAGCCTGTGCTCTAATGCAGCAATAAAACAAGGGGATCATCCCTTATGGTAAAGCACTTTCCAATGTCTCCATTTTGCATTCTTAACAATAAGGGAGAGGTCAAACTAAAGTATGTGCAAACCTTCCTATCCAGATGTAACAGCAGCCAATAGCCTAAAGTCCATCCACTTCCGCTCGTTCTGCCCTATCAATTTATGCCCAGTCCACTTCTCCTCCCACCACCCCCCCCCCTCTTCCCCTCTGCAACCCCACATCTCCATCAAGTGACCGTTCGTTCCTTGGCAAGTATTGGCATATTCCTGTTCCCACCCCGAACAATTATCGTCATCGCAGTAAGAACCAACGAAGCCAGGGAATATCGGGATGATCCCTCACTTAGATTGAACGACCCGGTGCCCACATTGCTCAATCGAGGAAGAGCTCTAATCGTACTCTTCTCTATCTCTCTCTCTCTTTGTCTTTCCCTCAATCTCTAACAGGATAAATCGTGTGCCATTCCATGACATAGGCACTGTTCCACCTTCTTTGAGTTTAAATGGTCCTCTGTAAATTCTATACCGCTTTGTGTATATAGTCTACATCTACAGTGTAAACTCTGCGCTTGTTAGAAGTTTGTTTCATAATCTACACGCAAAGGGTGAAAGCCAATCGCTAACATAAAAAGCTACGTACTAAAGGATCGGAAAGATGAAGGATAGCTTTTTATTATCCTTACCTTTGTCATAGACATACGGGAAGTCCCTCTGAGGTATCCCTTTGCATGCCCTCCTCTCTCCACTTTCTCTTTCTCTCTCGGCACACCGCTATCCAAAGCATGCCGTGCACCTCTGCCAATCGCACCTTTCCCCGCATTGTTTCGCTTTCCATCGGCTCAATCTATGTCTACAATATAAATATACTACTCCCATCGCTTTCTCTATTATAGCCGAGCTCTCTCCAGGCACATTCAAGTAATGGATTTACAGCATCTTTACGAGCATGCGTAGTCTAAAGTATCGTGGTCACTTTTCGCAGAAATCCTCCCTCTCTAGGCTCTGTTCAAAATGTATTACCTTGTTTTCATATTGACGATATAATTCCCTTTTATCAAGATAACCAGTCTATGGCTCGATTGCATCCCCTGGATGAAGAAGAAGAAGCGCATGCGGTTCTGTCGGCTTTCGTAGTCGGTAAGTCCACCATTTACCTATCTCCGTATCCATGGTATTTCCAATTTCGCTTGCTAAGCGATTTGAAACGATAGCGGCTAATCCAAATACAAAAAGCAGCCAAACGACATGCCAACATCCCCTCCGCCAGGGACTTTTCTTCGCTGCCTTTACAGTGCCTGCAGTTGTCAGCTGATTTTATTACCCACGCAAGGCTGATTCATGCCTAGACATTGAGACCCGTCATTTAGTTCCCTGTATACATCTCAGATCAATAAGTCCAAGTGAAAGTGTGAAATGAGTGGAACGGTTGGCACCACAAAAAGAGTTCCTGTTTATCTTGCGCCGTGCACAAAGAATACATCATTCATTGGTTCAAGGATACTATACCAATCTGTTGTGATATTCCAGGAGAAGTACTGCTTCTCTTCATAGTCCTCCTCGGTTCCGTTTCCCTCTCCCAATCCCTCGTCCACGAACCTATAGCAGCCGTAAGTCTCTTCTAACTATTCCCCATTCATCACACTCTTCTCCTCTCCCTCATAAGTCAACCAAATAACCTTCTCAGCCAGCCTCATTCGGGTGGGTATTTGAATTCTCGAGAGCGGCTGGGAGACAGACTCCTGTGAAGCTGAGTGAAGTTAGTCTTCGCAATTTTGCATTTACGGAAGATCTAATGCATTATCCATCATTATTCACACGACGGCTTCCCAATCATGAATGCTCAATGACCTTCTCCTACAGGTTCGCTTTCGGTTTTATGACCCCGACTACGAGAAAGAACTCTTAATGTCTGGAAATCTGACTGAAGAAGAGATTGCAACCTTCAAATCTGAGCCGATTCACTGGAGGAGATATCAAGTGAGCTAAACAGAATAATTGTTATGGAAAATCTGCGTTTGTAGGAAGCATTGATGTTGGGAGCACCTAATGAAACGCATGTATTCGACTTGCAGAATACCGAAACGTGAGTGGGTAATTCTATGAAATCGTAAAGGTTAGGAAAACGAATAATTTTATCTCTAGGCACGTACCCTGTTCCACATTCTCAAATGTCGTTTGTTATATATAGACATTATATATCCCTTTATTCGGTCATCAGAGCGACTATTAAAGAAGCTACACTCAGAGAAATGTGTGGGGAATATTTCCCCAGGATTTGCACTTCGGGAATAATTCGCCAGCCGGCTGGGGGAAATTTCGGCTTTTCGGGGAATTATTCCCTAGCGGGCTGGGGAATTCATTCCCGAAGTGCATTTCGTGGTGATATTTGTGGTGAATTTTCGCTCAGTGTATCTATCAAACTACCTATATACATAGCGTGAAACATAGTTATTAAAATAGACGCATTTAAATTTTGAATTTCAGACCCCTTCTCATCTCGGGCTACCAACTTCTATTCGGAAGTGTTGACACGAATTGGTGCTGGGTGGGATGAACTGACAATAGACAGGAATATATAATATAAAAAAAGAAAATGACTATCAAAAATAGAAATGGCTTTATTTCTAAGAATATTGCAGTATCTATCGGGCCCTCCGATGACTGGAGTCTTCTCAGTTCTCCGACTTCTCGAACACAATGCCCTCGTGAGTTCTCCTCTTTCCATCCCTATTTTTCTGTAATCTCATCAGGCCCAAGTTCTCGGCAGAACGGTAATCCTGTCAACATTCGCTATGCGAGCGATGCTCGTCTCTCTTCGCTCCCGGCTCATTGTCAACAGGAAACACGGTAACTTTGCTCAGATTATCATTTTAGCCGGTGAAATATTATAAAATGAGCCAATATCCATGATTCAGGATTATTCATCGCCTGCATCGCGCACAGTGCTGCCAAGATTCAGCTAATCGATTCCATATTCAGTTTCCTGCTCTTCGGTCAACATCACACGGGGGAGACGGATCACTGTATAAATACCTAAGGCTTCTTGCATTTCCTTGTAACTTGATTGCAGACCAATATTCCCTGTATGGATATGCCGTCTTCTCTTGCCTCAATATGGTGGTCTACGCTCTGATGCAGTTATCTGTTGATAAGGTACAAGTCTATCTGTCATAATTTATCCATGGATAAAGCAAAGACTACTCTACAAGACAGAAATTGAGGAGCCGAGGACGTTGACCAAGCTACGAATGTGTATGATGGCAATGTATCTGATATGCATGCCTGTCTGGATCAGTTCGCGATTACTCTTCGACCGACAACGACATTGCTTCATTCTAGGTTAGCCAGCAAGGGAATACGGTAGTCCCATTAGAGGGCTGCTCCTGGTACTCAACGTATTTATATTCAGTTTCCTTCAAAGAGGCTCTCGCTGAATACATGTCTATTGCTGCTCTTTTTATCTTCGGATTGACACAAGTACGAAAGAATCTTAGACATAGCTGAGCGATAAATTGAGATCTACGACATGAAAGACTTCTCGCTTCTCTTGTCGTGTGACGTGGACGATTCCAGAGGAGTTGTGAGTACTTTGCCTAAATACAATAAGAGCGAAGCCCATCTTGAGCTTTATATAAATCAAGTGAAGCATACTTCAATCAACCCTCATTTTAGCCTGGACATCAATTCCGTGGTCAATATGAAGCGTATTGTCTGAAGGAAAGCAATCGGTCCATGCGACTATTCACGATTGAAGGGAATGATAGTATAGTGGAGAAGTTCTGTACGAGTAGGAAGAGAAGGACGCAGTCTCGAATCAAGATGCTGGAAGATGGAGTGTAGGCAGTCTTACAACGAATAGATATTATTGTTTGTTATTTAATTTGGATACGTGCACTATTACCATTGACACTCTCCCTCACGATCATCCTACAAATTAGTAGACGATTCTATTATTATAACTATTTCTATCTTACTCAATTCGATCTCTTTCCGACGAAAAAACCCTCCTACGGCCATGCTTTAAGTTTTAATTATGCTGTCAAAGTCCGATAAATTGATCACAAAGCGATTACCTTTACTTGCCGTTCTACAAAGTTCGTATATATTTACCTTTCATCTGCATTCCAATATTGCTAAATGTTCTTATGGTCACCTTTTGCCATTGTCCTGCCGAAGCCCTTCTCCACGTTTCTCTCCCAATAACACTCCTTATCTATTTGATCTCTCCTCGCCATCTGCATAGGCTGTCCTTCTAAACTGTGATGTAGTCACCCAGTATCTATGATAATGCTTTTGGAAAAAAACTAAGACAGGGTCAATCATAAATACTACGCTGAGATCCATCTAGTAATTTGCCCTTCTCAACACGAGAACCGATCTTCGTCGTATTTCGATGTGTTCCTATCTGAACCTTCGACCCTTGGACCCCTTTTCTGCAGAGCAGATCATCGGTTATCCTTACAATGATCATTTACGGCTTCATGAATACTCCCTTTGTCTCAGCTCTCCTTGCGTTTAAGATCAACTTTATCGTTAGACTACTGCAGTTTAGAATCTGGATTCCCTCTAAAGTATTCGCACATCATTTTCAATTCTTTATTCAGTCATGAATAATAAGACGAAAGTATATTTTATTCAAAGTAGTATATTATATTTATTGTGCTATGCTCATTCTACCCTCTTCAGAGGTAGAATGAGCATAGCACAAACCCGTGCACCGCGTGTCTTTTTGCCTGGGATGTGCTACTTTCTCGCGCAAGATGGATACACTGTGAAACGGAGTGAAGAAGAGACGAATTGTGAAGAGATCACATGCGAGATAGTAACGATTCCGCTGTACGATCTAATAACAGTGCTCATTCTCTCCCTTCCCCCACTCCGTTCCGCCTTCCCTATTCCCTTACACCCTCCCTTTGACTACAATCACTCTTCCTTCCTCTCACTTCACTTCCCCTTCACCGAGACAAAACCCTCGTTTCCCCGCGTCATTGATAATCGCCTGAGGCATAGATCTAAGAATAAACGTAATACTAACACTTACAGTCTTCCATAGGTACGGTAGCTAAGATACTGTAGTTATACGCGTAAATCTTGTGCGCTTGTGCGCCGAACGCGTCAGACTCCGCCCCTTTTGGCAGTTAGCCAAACGGACTTGTCCGAGCTTGGCCAGCCGAGTTGAGTGTTGGGTACGCGTGTCGGGAGTGATCCAAATGATAGCGTGATCATTGACAAGTATAATGCGTTGTCTGTCTTCACTGTACAACGTAAGTTTGCTACTTTCAATCTCCTTAATCTATAGCTATTTTTTGTGTTTCATTAATCACACTGACTCAGCCATGAGCAAATCATCAAATATTCTTCTCGATTTCGTTTTAGCTGTTCCAATTTGCCCATGCTCGCTACTTATGATGTAGGTTTAGCAGAATATCAGATGACGCTGATCCTTATAAATCGATCAGCCAAAGCAACGTTATTGCCCACTGTTTCCCCCAGTTTGCATCAAGTCCACGTATGAAACTAGGCGTGTCCTTTAAAATGGCTAATACTCTAAAAATGCGGTGGCGATCTAGTTGTTCCGAGGGACGGAGAGAGAAAGTGCGTGTTTGCTTTGCCTCAGGAGTGTGGTCACTCTTGATAAACACACCACATGCTCCTCCTTTCCTCTCATTTTCATGCCCTCATTGGTTTATACCTCGCCTGCATGGGTATCTCTGCAATAATGCAAGTATTCAGTGCTTACAGTCGCTCATGGGTCTTTTACCAGAGACTCGCAATGTCATCCAGTTGGGAATCTGTTTCTTCCTTGTCTTCTTTGCCTTCCAATCACAAGGTTAGTCACTTTTCACTTTTGCATGTTTTGCTCTGTCCTCCCGAAATTCTTATATAACAAGGATGATATTACAGGTTCGATAGAGGAATCAGTGATAGCCAGTCAAGGATCGATTGACAAGCATGCGGGATACAACAGGTCCTCTTATCTACTTATTATCCCAGTTACCCTAACCGTTTTATCCTAAAAGCATGCCAAGACAACTGTATGCCTTAGTAAATGGATGTTATGATATTTTATCAAATCTCTTGTCCTTTCATAAAGCGATGTAGAATCAGATTAAGTTTCTTATTCCTTCAGTCTTGCCATTATCTACTTCGTGTTTACCTTCGCCAATTTCATCGCTGCTCCAATCGTCGATACCATTTCTCCGAAATGGGCGATGGTCCTTGGAGGAATTTGCTATGCCTTGTTCCAGGTTCCTATTCATTTGTTTCATATACAGCTCATGTCTAAGTGTTTATGTCCTATCTGCGTTTGAGGGTACTAGTTAAAATGATAAGTTAAGGCTGGATTTCTCTTCCTCAACGTATACTACCTCTACGCATCCTCTGCTCTTCTCGGTTTCGGAGCTGCGATAATATGGACTGGACAGGGTCGGTTACTGTATTCGGGTTACTGTTGCTCATCTTGATGTGCAGGTTCGTATCTCGCGAAGAATTGTACGGAGCAAACGAGCAGTCGCAATAGTTCCATGTTGTGGAGTATGCTGCAGGTAGGGACTACCGTATCCCTTACAGTACTCATCTACTTTACCTTCTTTCTGGCTGAAATCCATCTAGTTGTTCATTTCAGTGCAGTTGCATCGGAGGTGGAACCTTCATTCTGGTAACCTTTTCTGTTACCGGATCCACCGATAACATCACTCACAATACCGTAATCGTATGTTTTTTTTCCTATTTTTTGTATTTTACTTATGAGGAGAACGAAAAGCTAATCAATATCTCTTAGATTCTCTACTCAGTCTTCACAGTGCTTACCGTACTTGGGGTAGTAATCCTCGCTCTTCTCCCCGCACCCCCTGCGCATCTTAGCATCACGACCCAAGTCGAGAGACAACGTACCGTATACCTTCCCTCGATACTGTAACTTACCGTATTCAGATTACACGGAGCTCATCGCCTCTACCTTCCAACTTATGGCTACGAAAAAGATGCTTTTCTTGGCAGTCGTAAGTAATTTTGCCAAAGACTGCACCTTCTAAGAGCCCCAACTCAGAGATGACAATTGTTAGACTACAGTCTATTTAGGTGTTTGCGTACAGTGGAATCGAGCAATCGTTTTGGACGGGAATATATCCAACGTGCATCTCGTTCACGAAAAAGTTGGGAAACAACACAAATCAACTGATGGCCATCAACACTATTCTGGCTGGATTTGGACAATGCATTGGTAACCCAGGAACAGTAAGGCCGAAGATTGGGAGTTATATTATGGGGAAACGGTGTAGTACATTGTGGAAGGCAGGTTGAAAATGGTTTGAATGTGAGAAATCAATAGTATGACTTAAGCTATTTGCAGCCGGAGCACTCTTCGGAATCTTCAGTGCTAAAACAGCGAAATTGGGCAAGGACATGATCGTGTTCCTGGGTGCAGTTATTCATCTGGTTAGTGGGTAGATGGGGGGCACGAATAATAGATGTAGAGTATTGATTTATCAGCGGAGTATTTAGATTGTATTCGGTCTGGTTTTTGTCAACTTCCCGGCTGACGCCAACATCACAACCACTCAAGATACGGGATACATCGGACCATAGTAAGGAGTGGTTACGGTAGATCTGGAAGGAGTACGGTAATGGTGCGTTTCAGTGTGTGGATCGCACTTCTCTGCGGATTCCTACTCGGTTTTGGTGATGCGTGTTGGAACACGCAGGTAATTCACATGATATTCTAAATATTTTTTCTTTTATATTCTTTCCTTCAAAACTGAGTTTTCCTATGCAGATCTACGCTTTCCTCGTGGCTCATTTCCCCGGTCAATCCTCGCAGGCCTTTGCCCTCTACAAGTTCTACCAGGTAATCGCGAACTCGCACCTACAGTCATCCAATAATTCCAGTCGGGACTCTCGTGTGCCGCCTTCTTCTACAGTCCGGCCATCAACCTCCCCTTCAATCTGCTCATCCTAGCAGTTAGCTCATTCAGTCTTTCACACCATCAGTATACCCCCAATATTCCCCTCCCGATTATACTGTAACCCTCCACCTACCGTACCCATCAGGTAACCGTGGTCCTCGCAGCCGTTTGCTTCTTCGCAGTCGAAAGAGTGGCACGAGCGGAGGAGAGGAGACATCGTTAGTTTAAGCCCGTTTGAATTCTACCGTAACCTTTGATGTGCAGAGTTCGAAGTGCAACAACCGCCGTACAACTCGAGTGCCGCTCTCTCTTCAGAAGAGTACGAACAGACTGTCAGCGAAGATTAATATCCTAGTAATAACTAGCACATGACCTGTACATAATACTAAGTAAGTAAATGAAATTGTAAATAACTATTTCATATTTTCCAATTAGATGAATATCCAAAGTTTTTTTGTGGTTTGTACGGTTTCTTCGTTGCCTTGTTTGCTTGTACAGAACATTCCCAGTGTGATGAAGTAAATTAAGACGTATTTATGGAACAAACATGGAAACCTGGAGTGGAATATCGAACACTTGAAGATGCTTGGCTAGATGATGCGACAACCGAATGATTGGTCAGCATACGGGTTCTTCTGTTCCGTGGGAATACAAGAGGGAGAGGGCGGGTCCTTGAGGAGTGGGTCGGAGGGAGTGTTGTCGAGTATGTATCTATAAGGACTGCGGTTAGCTTTGGAAGAACAACCATATCCCCCTTTTCTGTGTCTAGAAGTAACTCTGGATTACCAAACTCGGAATTTTACGGGAATTTCGGAATCCCCGCTTTAAACCTCTCTCTGAGAACTACAGTTATCGGACAGTATCTGCCTGAAAAGGGGGTAGACTGACTTGATGAGTTGATTGCAGTACTGTTCACGAAGACGCGTCTTCTCTGCTTCGTTGCTCGCCTCTTGGTAACTGTTGCGATTCATGCTGATCGAGCTAAATAGGGAAAATTAATAATTGATACACGATAGCAAGCAAACGCTAAAAAGAAAAAAGGATGAAAAACGAATTCGCAGCGACCGCGGGAGATAAATTGATTGTTTTGTCGTGGATGGTGATCTACCGTAATTTTCAAATTTCGAATGTCCAAGATTTCAAGAAAACTGTTGAATGACCACTTCTTTTCCTATTGATGTTATGAACTTCACGCTTTACGTACCAAATGAGTAAAATTAAATTTTTTTCATTGTTGAATCATTACTCTCCTCATTTCAAATAAATGCGAGGACTACTGTAGGCAACCGTCCGGGAAACAATATGTACGGACCGGAAAATTCGCGTTTCGTGATTTTTTATGTTTCTTCTCCGTCGTTCATTCTACGAAAGTAGCTTATTTTGAGGTGCATGGAAGACACGGTCTCAATGGGAAGTGCAATTTCTCAGAGTGAAGGTAATCTATCGTTCTTGAGCACCCCAAATAAATCCTGCCTCAGGTTCATTATGCGAATCGGAGATGCCCTTGCTGGAAGCGGAAACGGATATTGTATGTGATGTTAATGGCTGTTTATCTAACGTCATTAAGGTGCCCGCAACCTCTTCGCAATCGGTTAGCTCTGAAATGTTCGCAGGCATGGCCCCGGAAAAGCTCGAAATGCAGTTTCCCAGAGAAAGGTTGATTCAATTCGTGATGTAATATTAACAGCTCTTCCAGCCCTGTGGAAGATTCGTTCTCCACGGAAAATCTCTTGGGGGTTGCTTCGAGACAACCAGGTCAGTCTTCTTCTAAGATACTTAATAATAGCTTATCATCTTCAGATTCCCTTGTTAATACTGAGGAAGCTTTGCAAGAGATGGCGATCGAATCGGTAGGTTTTATTTCATTCATGAATATTCTGGTGTTCAGGGCTCTTCTGTACCGCCGTCGCAATCCGATGAATCCAATGCGAAACAGGCTACCGATGCTACAGCTTCACAATTTCATCAGGAAAGGTGATTGGTTTGTTCTTAAAAGTCAGAACATAATTTGTGGGGATTATATGGTTCATCTTGCTTAACAGCAACGATATTTGCAGCACTCCGGGAGATGTTGCATCTACTGAAACTGCAGTAGAGGAGTCAGATGGCTTCACACCAATATCGGCCAACACTCGTTCTCATGCAACTTCTAACTCTGACGAACCTTCACAGGAGACCTCGACTGGAACGGTTCGTTCTTATGACACTTTTCTGATGAATTACTTCAAGAAGTTCAAATGTATCGCTATTTTAAAGGTGGTGTATATGAAATCAGTAATTTGTGGTGTTCAGGAGGGTTCGACTCCACCCCAATCGACATCTCAACGGACTAATTTGCACCCATTTGCTGAAGAAGTTACTGAAACGACAGCTACACATTTCCTGCGACAGAGGTCAGTACTCGGCTGATGGTTAAGCCTTTGTATATTGACAAGGACCCCACCATCGGATTCTAGGTCCTCCTAGTTTGTAAAGAAAAAGAAAGCTCATAGGTAAGCTAATCGAAACCTTTTTATACAGTGGCAGGCCTGAACATAAAATAATAGGGGATAGCTCACATGAGCAGTTCCTATGATATCACTATATAGGTGTATTCTCTATTTTTAAACTAGGCCGGCCTAACGGCCGGCTCAGTTGACTGGTTCATTTGTTGTGCTGCTAATTTTAATATTGATATTTTTGATATTCAAAATATTGATTTTTTAATTTGAAAAGTATAATGTATTTTTACAAAAAAATCTGAAATTATTTCATAAGATAAATTAAGATCTCAGACGTATGAAGAAGAAAAGTTTTTATGTAAAAA
>LS878876.1:7647-17656 GCA_900490955.1 Micoletzkya japonica | reverse complement strand
CTCTCGACATATACAAATAATAACGACGAAAGCATTGCTCGCTGGAAACATGATCCTTCGCTCTGCGCACGAGAAACTCCTGCGTTTTGGTAAATGCCTATAAAATTTACATACGCTCCATACTAGAAAACGGTACAACAGTATATTCCCCATACCTATCGGGTGATAAGGGTAAGCTAGAACGAGTTCACAATTACTTTATAAAGCGAGTTTTCATGAGATGCTTCGGCAAAACTCGAGAAAACATGCCTTCAAGCGAAGAGAGAAGCAAGGCACTAAGCCTTGAGTCCCTGGAACAAAGGCGATCTGTCATTGATCAAAAAGTTCTTTCCCAGCTTATATACGGAAAAATACGAATCTCCGATTCGATTCATCATCATTTTAATATTAAGCTCACGTATTTCAGAGCAGGCAGAGATTAGCGCCCCGCTGATGAAATAGCGCCGTTTGGTATTCTTTCTTCCTAAGTGCGGCACAGCGCACTTGTTATGAGCAGCTCAAGTTGCCAAAAATTCGACCATTCAGATATTGTATCTATGGCCTTTTGCAAGTTCAATCCAGTATCAGTTTTGTTAAACGCGGTGTATATTTTAATGCCTATACACGGGCAATGATGTTATCCTTTTGTACAAGGCGCGGAATCTCAGCTATATACATAATGAAAACGAAGGGAAGAGAAGACGTTTTCTGCTATGTTTCAGGCAATTAATATATCCAGGAATATAGGAAAATAAATAAAATAATTAGCGAGTCTTGCAACAGATTAGATATCTGACATCACAAGACTATTTTGCCACAGTATCCTCCATAAACGTTGACAATTTTCCATCTTACTATTTAGCAATTTATTGCAAATTTAGCACATTTGCATGTTTTGCAGTCGGTTATTGAATATTTCCTCATGTTTGACCAGAGAGGATTGTCCGGCCATTTTTATTAAATTCTGCAATCCTAACTACGCCCACATTGCATTGCATGTATTCTTTGTGAGGATGCTAGATCCTACATTTATCAGATGGAAAGGAAGACCTGACTTGCGAATAATCGCAGGGTTCTACTTGATTTTTTCAATAATTTCCGGCTATATCGGTTATAAAACATCTTTTTATAGAGGTTATCGTGTAGGGTAGTTTACATTTGAGAGTTTACATTTCATATCTGTGCCATAACGGATATTTACTTTGCTTCAAGACTGAGACCGGTTTTATGTATTTTCTATCTATAACAGTTATTCTGATAAGCAAAACTGTCCAGCAACAACTTATGAATAGATACATATCTTTTTCAGCCCAGTCACGGATAAAGCTGAGCTTCTAGCTCTTTCAGCACGGGACCATACTTCTTTGCGAGTTTGCTGAAATATTTGTTTTACTAGTGCTTTTTCATTCACTCATTCATTCATTTATTATTGCTGAAAAGGTTCCGTCTGTCGACTCACTCCTACTTTGTCTGCACTCTCTTCATACCGCTTCGCTCTCTCGTCGGAAGTAGGAATGAGACGACTGACGGAACATTTTCGTCAACCATATTTATATTATTTATTTATTGATATTATTTTTTTGTATGATTTTGCTTACGCGAATATCGGGTCGACGCGTTCCTTTCCATACAGTGAGACGTGTCCGCCCGGTTCCATCATGGCTAGGTGCGACTCGCCGTCGTACGCACGGTAGTTGCCCTGATATATGGTTGCGGAAAATGTCGTCCGTCCGTTGGCCCATTCCTATTTCCGAGGAGAAAGCGGAGCGGTATGGCATGGAGTCCAGGCACCGCAGGAGTAACAGATGAGAGAGCGTGCGAAAGTCAAAGATTTAGACGTATTTGGAAATGAAGTATCCTAAATTTTGGCTGCAATACGAACTGGTAAGAATAAAGATTTCCACGGATATTTTCAAACTCGTTTGCAAACTGTTAATGTTCAGCTTTATTTGCACTTACCTTGGCATCATTGAATGCGGGCTGTATGTTGAAGAAGATGCACTTCTGCAAGAAAAACCTTTTTTATATTTATAGATTTATAAATGAATTTTCGCACCTTTCCACAGTATTCAGCCAGAGCCTTAGTCCGCGTAAGGCCTCTTATGTTGTCCAACGGGTCGAACATTATAGCCTGAACCATAATTGCTTCATCTATTTGGATCACAATGGTATGCGCACAGCATTCCAAGCGTTCTAATAGCGAATAGCGGTTTCCGCGCATAGGATCCGATCCTGTAGGCGAACCAGTGAACTACAAATTCAGAATTTAAAAACTTAAGTTCGTCTCTATGAATTCCAACGCCTCCGAAAATTTGGTGTAGATCGGTTTAGCCACTCTTGAGAAAATTCAAAAATGGTGGTGAATTCGCTATTACACACGTTCTTTACCGGGCGGAATGCTGCGTGCGGTACATCAATTATTTAGGTGATCATTATTGTGCTGAACACCTCCGTCCGTTCATCTCCTTGACTTGCGAGAATAATGTTGCCATTATATACCGTATACCCACATTAATCTGCTCCTCGGTTCGTCCGGCTTGAATGAGCCTGTTGACCATGCTCATCTTGCCGTTGGCTGAGGGGAAGGGTTCCATGACGAAGTAGAGGTGGGACCTGTATCACGATACTTGGGGGGGGGGGTCACGTGATCTTTCCGTTTACAATATACACAGAGCGAAAATTCACCACAAATATCACCACGAAATGCACTTCGGGAATAAATTCCCCAGCCAGCTAGGGAATAATTCCCCCAAAAAAGCCGAAATTTCCCCAGCCGGCTGGTGAATTATTCCCGAAGTGAAAATCGTGGGGAAATATTTCCCACAAATTTCTCTGAGTGTACAAGATATATAAATAGGTGTATCAGTGAATGTCGCTCTAAATGTTAAAACCTCCGTAAATTCAAGAATCAGCCTTCCGGGCGAAGAACTTCTCTTCTTTCAACTATGGACCTTTAGATATCATGCATTTGAAACCGTGAGGTTTATTTCAAAGATACGCGTACTTGTTCGCAATGAGGTCGAGTCCCTTCTTCATCTCTTCGAGAATCGGATCGGGTAGCCCGGGCGGAAACAGGTCCTTATCCTTGGCTATGCCGTATCTATAAAATAATCGTAATTATGATGTGTAATACCCATTTCGAGGGGCATTATATGTTTCTGCAGCAAATGATGCGGTATCAATCATGCCTCAATCACCCCCAGATAAGACAGAGTTGGATTTAATTTAATCATCATTTCCTTTATGCACCTCTGGATAATGAAAGCAACATCGGGCTTGAAGTAGTCAAGAGCGTCTTCGAAATTCGCATAGTAGACGCAATACGGATTCTTCGTCTTCGTGAACAGCTCGCAGGCTGGGAGGAGTAGTTGAAAATAAGTTTTTAAATACCAGACACTCGCTCACCAGGCACCTTGAAGAACTCAAACGTACTGAAGTATTCCCTGCATGGCCTCATTGTATGTTTTTAGGCAAATTTAAATCTTACTTGAAGTGATTCCAGGGGTGTATCGCAAGATTGGGCGTATAGCTGTTGCCGATAACGAGGAACTTGAGCTTTCCTCTTCCTGGCTGAAAAATATATATTATCTTTGATTGCTAGATATGATATATCCTATATTCTATGAAGCAGGGAAGGAACATATCTAGTTTATAAAATTTTTAATGCCGTGAAAAGCGTTGCATCGTACAGGTAAGAGGCACACTGCTCCTCTCATCCATCCGTGCGGATCGGGTTTCGTGAGATTGGTCCAGGCAGAGTAGTTGCATTCCTGTAGGAATAGGTTGAGATATTTTGAGAATAAACCAAGAAAACGAGAGCTGACAAGAGGTTGAAAGAAACCTTGATCACGGCGTTTGCGTACAGATTCTTGAACATGGCCTCGTTTCGGCGAAGCGCTTTTTCTTAAAAAAATACATTTTAAGCATCCTAGCATCCTACAATACTTTCATTATGTTGAGATATGGTGAGATAGAAGCCTATACTATTGGAGAAACTCCGACGGTTCTCGTAAATAGTTAAAGGAAGGAAGCAGCCGCTAATAAAAAGTTTTGAAATTGTATAAAATTTCTTCTAAGGTTTCAAAATGCAAGGAGAAGCATAGTCACAATAAAAAAATAAAAGAAAAAGCTTGAAAATATCATGTTTTATTTTTTCGTTGCGGGTTTCCGTCGTTGAGAAGGATGTAATTTTGGCTTAATTCCTTTCGCTAAACACAGTAACGTCGTCGTTGGGCGAAATTTCAAAAAATCATTTCTCGAATACTATTAATTTTTATTACTTTTCCTTTTGTTTTTAAACTAATTTCGACTCTTTCATATAAGCTTCACTTGAAAATCACTTCCATGTCGCTTTAAATAGATTTTTTAAATTTTTACTTTATGTTCTATATGAACCTATGTGGGCCGGTGCATTGACCGCGTCGAGACGTTCATTGATAGACGAAGAAAGAAGGAGTACGATAGCTGCCAGGCCGGTCCACAACGTGATAACCGCTACTACTGACTATAAGGAAACTCAGTCGTAATGACAATTATTTACTAGATTTATGAGAACACACTACTAGCTAATGAAAAAAATACTAAAATAGATTTCTTAAATTTTAAAACCTGATACGATAATTAGAAAAAAGTAGCCTTTGTTTTAAAACGTGATGAGAATACGAATCTAGCTAATCACAATTAAACATCAAAATGTTATATCTATTTAAAACCTGATACTCTTATCGGCGCAAAAACGGTTGCGTGTCTTTTTCGAAAACCCACCGCTCTAGTCCACGATCGGTATTCTCGTTCATAAAGGACGTAGACGATGGCTGCTATGACAAGGGCAGCGGGGAAGCATGCGTAGCGCACTGGAAGGAAGGCAAGTTTTTTTTATTTCGCTAAATTAACTAAATGCTGTTTATGCATTTTATCCATCTCTTCGGTGTTGTCACGATTTGGTCTTATAAAGCTAAGGTGTTCTCATGGTAAAATGCATGATGGCTACATAATTAGGAGGGAGAAGAATTTATAGACGGAAGTATGTTGATAATAATAATAATAATAATAATAATAATAATTATAATAATAATAATAATAATAATAATAAAAATAAAAATAAAAATAAAAATAATAAAAATAATAATAATAATAATAATAATAATAATAATAATAATAATAATAATAATAGACTTTAGATCTACATAACACTCACATAGTTCACTCGTGGTCGTGGCGCGGACAACGTACACGGCGAAGGGCCAGTGAATGATGTATAAAGAGTAGGAAACGTCACCCAACCACACCGCCATGCGATTGCGCAGAAGCGGAGGCTTTGTTTACAACATTAAATTGTTTCTAATGTTTCTTGTTTCGAAAGTTCTATAAATTCTATAGAATTATTTTTAAAAAGAAAAAAGATACGTACAGAACAGTCATCTCCCCACGAAATGAAGACAGCCGAGCTGAGAGTTACCAAAGCCCTAGCGATGGTAGCGTTTATCTGCAATATTTATGAGAATAATTAAAGGTATGATGAAATGGACCTCAACAGTCAAATATGGCAGCAATAGTCCGATAAGAGCAATTCTGATAACTAAGGGAGTAGCTGAAATGTTAATTATTTCAATCATTTTACGTCGCGCAGATTTCAATGACTGAAACACTGAAAATATAATGTTGAATCATGGGCTCACCTCTGTATTTGTCATTACTCGAATCATCCTTGTTGCGCAAGGATTCGGTTTCAGTGCTGGCAGTTTGCGAAGCAATCTGAGTGAAAAGTAAATATAAAAAGGCAACTAGTGAATAGTGAGATATAGTAGAGAAAAATGGAAGATATAATCGTTCCGGTCTTACCACCGATTCCGGTACCTTTCAAACTGATCTTATCAAATTCTAATGTGTACTATGCGAAGTCCTAAGAAATACTGATCTCAAAAAGCGATCCATGTTCCTGATATCTTGTCTTGGATAGAAATGGCTTTTTTTCAAATCGTGAAAAAATCGCTAAACGCCGTAGCGGTGGAAACACGAATTATACGTTCCGATTTTCTAGACTATATGCTTTGTATTTATCAAGAACACAACGCTTCAAATAAATAGAATTAGCTTTCTAGAATTAAACTATTATTGGAAGAAAGTGAACGTTGAGAAATCTTTGCAGCGCACTCCGCTAACCACCATAAAACTTCAGACGGAGCCAGCCTTTTGCCTAAGCTGGCATTTTGCCAAGAGAGTTCCACTGCATTTAGCGGAGCACGCTGCAACGATTTCCCTACGTTCGTTTACCTCCAATAATAAAAGATGAACTCACGTTTATGAATGGGATGCTGGCAAGAAACTGCCACAATCGAGTGAGTGGACTGTTGAAGGCGGTTTGGGGATCGGCTAAAATAAACCACCTGAAAGTTTTATTTTATTTTTCTATTTGTAAAAAATTTTGAGCTAAATACGTCTGTTTCAGTATCTTTTGATCGAACTTTTTAAATTATAATGAACGAAGTGATAATGATCGTGAGTTGCGAGATTTCTTCACCATCTATACTCACACAAACGAGACTGCTCCCCCGAGGAGTGCGATGAATGAGGCGGAGTTAATGGTGGCCCAACGTATCCTTAGACTTATTAATAAGACTTATAAACAACTTCGAGAAAGTGAAAATTCGCTACCTGGCGGAGTGAAATAGGCTATTCTGATTGAGTAGAAATAAGAGCGGTACGAGAAGGTAGAACTGCAGTTCAACACCAAGCGACCAATAGTGAGTGAAGAGATCTTCGTCGAGCAGAATTGTCTGGGTTTTTCATTATTTCATCCAACGTACGTATTTGCAATTGCAAAACATAAAAATATATACCTGAAAGTAGTCGTTTTCTTCGAATATGGCGAAGATATTCGTCGTATACGTCATTGCTTTGAGGGCAGAGATCTACATTTTGAGAAATCGTGCGACGTTTCTATGTGAATCTTATTTAGTAAAAGTGCACAAGACGTAGCAACAAAATAATATACTTGTAAAAGCGGCCGGGTTGCAAAAAAAGGTTATCTATTTTAAACTTATAACACCACTTTGCATGCTTACTTTCGACCGCTCGATAATGCTTGGTCTTCCGAGAATGCTGAAGAGAAGGACCGCGAACGGTATGTACAGAGAGCTGCGAGGAGACAATTGTAATTGTAATTTAAAATATCATGATTTTCTGTGCCAAACTTGATACAAGCTTTATATTAAAAATGTGCATTTTTATACATCAAAAGTAAAATAAAGCTAAAGTAAATCTACCTCAATGGCAGGATTCGAGCAATACGCTTGTAGTAAAACTCTGAAATCGTTGAGAGGTTGAATCCATTCTTGGCAACAGATCGAGAGAGGATCGTATGGATGAGGTAACCAGAGATGACGAAGAAGCTAAATTTTACAAAACTGTGAGAAATTTTTTTTAAGATTAATGTTTCGAGGCTATGTGGAACTTGTAATAAAAAATTGATTAATAGACAAATGATATTATCGTAATAAGAATAAATGACAATTAAATTAATGAATTTTCTGACATGTCCACTCCAAGATAGCCGTTCGGGAAGAATTCGGGAAGGAAGTGGAAGAGCAAAACGCCAAGCACTGCGACTGCACGCATGCCTTGTATGTAGGCGCGAGGTTTTCTGGAAAATTTATATTTAACATTTATATTATAGTTTCAACGTTAACAGGCGAAGCTGTACTCACAGCATTCCAAGCGTTCTAATAGCGAATAGCGGTTTCCGCGCATAGGATCCGATCCTGCGGGCGAACCAGTGAACGAAAAATTATGAATTTTTAAACTTAAGATCGTCTCCATGAATTCTAACTCCTCCAAAAATTTGGTGCAGATTGGATTAGCCAGTCTTGAGAAAATTCAAAAATAGAGGTCAATTCGCTATTAGACACATTCTTCACCGGGCGGAATGCTGTGTACTAGAAAAAGACAAAGACTAAAAAGAGATTACCGCGCTGCACCACGTTGCATTCCTTTTGCAGAAGCTCAGTCTCCGATGGTTAGGGGCGCTAAGATAACATTTTCAAGGACGTAATTAGCATTTCTACCAACGCTGTAAATGATAATGATATCATTACTTCAAAACCTAATTTAGATTTTATATTGATAAAATTTTTTTGAGCTCGAATCAGTACGAAGTGTGCTTCTGAACAAAAGGAAGAAGGGATTGTCAGTCGAATACAGCTGGACTAACCAATCGCAGGGACGGTCTGAAACTTCTGTATGCGCAGTTGCCCATGGTAATAAAATAAAAGAATTGTGGGAAATAGTGAAAAATGAACATCTTTATTCATTTGGGGTAATAAAGTTGATAGGTTATATATCATCCTTACTTATTCGGAACAACAAATAATAACGTTTACTCAAACATCCAGGAATGGATGCAAAAATGCAAAAGATGATCAACTAATTTTCTTTTTTCTTTCTACATAGATCAGGGATGTAGCTTCTTCTCCAGTTCTTTGAGACGAGGTCCGTATTTCAGTGCAAGATCCCTGTAATGAAACAATTGTTGGTAAATTTGAGAAAAATAATGCGAAATATATTTCGAATTTAAATTAAAGCCTTATTGCAAGAAAAAAGTGCGCAAAGCGTTCGTCTTACTTGAATAATGGATCGACCCGTTCCTTCCCGTAGAACGAAACATGTCCATTGGGCTCCAGCATGGCCAGATGCGTCTCACCGTCGTACGCACGGAAATTGCCCTTCACAGATCATTTGATGATTAGGCTATTTAAAACAATCATATGTAATACAGCAGTAACAAATAAAGTATTTATCGCTTATCGGCCTTTTGGCTAAGATCAAAGTGTGTTTTTAATATTTTTTAATATTAAAATTGTGATAACTTATTGCAAATAACCTTTTCATCGTTGAAGGCTGGATGAATGTCGTAAAAAATGCACTTCTGAAATCCGTGAATATGAGAAGCGGAAACATTGCTAGTAAAGTTTCTAGACAATTTCTCGTTAATAAAATATCCTATCAATACTATTATATAATTCGCTAAACGTCCGTGTGTGCACCTGATCAAAGAACACTCAAATAGGCGTTTTCCAAATCTGCAAAAGTTCCCGCACTTAGTGGGGTTCGAACGGTGCGGGCTTGGTACATAAAGGAAGCTGACGTTGCGCGGCCTGCTTTTTGCGTATTTCATGCGTTACTTGAATTGATAAAAATAGGGCAAAAGTACTAAAAATCGTTCAGAGAGTTGTATGGTCTTCTAGAGGGGATCTAGAGGGGTCTAGAATTACCAACCGATTTTCAAACAGACGCATGTAGGTCAATTATTTCTGAAGATACAGAAATGAAATTTTCAGGAGCTGTGTAGTTCATGCTGAACTGGCTCTCTGAAAAATTTGAAAACTATAGCTCTTTTTCTTCTTGGGTTATTCATAGCTTTTTGAAAGTCGGTGACCCGTCGCCGAGGGGGATTAATCGCGCGGATGTTTTGGAGAATGAATAGCCCGCTAGGGTAATTTCACAGCGGCGCGGTATGCTAGGGAATGTTCGCTCATTGTCAGTGTATTGAATAAGGAATGTTCGAGGAATGTATTGACTAACTGTAACTAGTGGGGAAATTTTAGGGAATTTCCCTTAGTGCAAAGCTAAGGGGAAACAAAACTCTTCATCTAGGCATAACTACTCCAGCTTACGCCTTACGAGGTAAAATTTACGGTGACTGCCTGCGGCAAATTTCAAATTACACCAGCTATGCTGCATACGCTGTTATTTCGCAATGTAGATGGTCAATTTTTGTCTATAAACTAAATGAGAGAGAAAGAAACCAAATGTTCGATAATGATAAAGAGTAACATATCGTACGGTACATTTATTTGGGCACGAATACCGGACTGTACGGGATTGTACCGTACAACCCCGTACAAGTCAAATTGCGGCCGTATATGGCAATTTCAGCACTTTTCATTATTTTATTATTTTTTCTCGTGCCCAATTACACCAGTAAACAAAGAAACATGCCGGAAATCGCTCATTTTTCGAAATCACTACCTTT
>LS874896.1:648772-674841 GCA_900490955.1 Micoletzkya japonica | reverse complement strand
GACTCATTTATGGTTACGTTTTTCTCTTCAACTTACAGGAGGAAAAGTACACCTCCTGAACGCAGGTATGGTTGAATAAGATGTTCCGTCAGCCCCCTTATTCCCATTTGCGACGAGAGAGAGAGGTGGTGTGAAGTCCGCGGAGCAGACGAAGTAGAAATGAGTGTACTAACCAAACTCTTCCATCAATAATACCCCTCCTCAACACAGGTACTGTTCCATCAAGCTACCACATCCCCCCTTCCCCAGCACAAGTTTCACAAACCACTCTTGCCATTACTTATTTTATCGTCTGGCTTTAACAATGAATGGGAGGAATTGGGTCACGACAAAGGGGGAAAATAAGGATGTAGAAGTACAGTAACCCTCAACAAACGCCCTACTATGATTCTGGCATCCGGGATTGAGAAGGAAATTCACAACGTGTGCTTGTGTGAAAGCGTCCCGCAGGCACAGTAGGTTACGGTAGGTAGTTCTGGGGGGTACGGTAGAATGATTGAAATGAATTGAATGTATTGACGGGAAAGGGGAAAATAGGATTGAAACGACAACCAATGCGGTTTCTTGTAAATGTTGAGTGGTTGTAAAGTTTCCGTTCTAAAGAGCGTACAGCGTACAATATATCGGGGGTTGAGGGGAAGAGAGGCTCGGAGAGCCGAGATCGTGATACAGTATAGGGAAGGAGGGGGGGGTACGGTAACGAGACAATGAGAAGGGGTACGGTAGGCCGACAGAGATATACTCCGTTCAATTCGCAAATAACATTAACAACAATGAGGGGGACAGGGGGATATTAAGCTGGCATAGAGCCAAAAGTCGGTAAGGGAAGAGGGGGAAGGGGAGCGGATAGCGCACAGGGATACGGTATTAAAGGGGGGTGGAAGAGGGCGGGGGTACAGTAGTCCAGTCGTGTCGCGTGTGGGGGTACGGTAGTTCAATGGTGTCGCACTGCTTACTCCTCCTCCTCGTCCTCCTCTCCATCTCCCTCTTCCTCTCCCTCCTCATCGTCGTCTCCCTCCTCCTCTCCATCCTCTCCCTCATCTCCGTCATCCTCGTCATCCACGTCTTCCTCTCCTGAACATCATAACATTAGGCTACCGTAACCCGCACCCTTTCCCCTCGAGACCAAGTGCATAGTAGCTTATTGCAGGCCCTCCCCATACTAACGACAGGCATACTGTAAGAGCCATCGATGCACCAATCCTCGGGGCTACCGTAACCCACGCCCATGACGGGATCCCAGTCCGATCCCTAATGTATGATGTATTCTCTCTCGCCCTATATCCTACCCTCTGGCACCCCTCTCGTAGTCATCATTCCTTCAGTCCTTCCATAACCCCCTCCTTTGTCTATCTCTCCCCTCCCATTCCCATCTCCATCACCAAGGGTGCGACATTCTCTGCCGCGTAGTCAAAAGGCCCCTCTGGCCGACCTTTCCCAATCGTCGCCCTCTCTCTCCCTCACCTACCGTAATCCTGCTACACTACACAACTCTACAGAGACCGTCTACCGTACTCCTACACTACACCTATGCCACCTACAGAACCCAATCACTGTGCGGTCGTGATCAGACCCCAAAGGTCAAAGATCAGCCTCCACTCTAGTCTCTCTCCTCCCCCTTACCGTCTTCTCCTCCACTGCTCTCCTCGTTCTCGACGACCTCCTCCTCGTCGTCATTCTCCTCATCTCCGTTCTCGACGTCGGCTTCGGCCGTCTTGCCGTCCTGCAAGAGGTTAAAGATAAAACTACACTCTAGTCCAGAGATCAAAGATCAAAGATCAGTCCGCCCACCTTTCCGTTGGCCAGCTTGGCAGCCTTGGCCTGGACGACCTCGTTCTCGTCGGTCTCCTTCAGGCTTCGCTTCTCCGCTCGGGGAGCCTCCTCGGTGGCGACCTGCTGAAAGATCAAAGATCAAACTACACTCTAGTCAAGGGATCAAACTACAGCAACCCGACTACACTCTAGCCGTACCTGTTGCTCCTCAGTCGACATCTTTGCTCTGTGTGGGTGAGTGAAAGGCTCGGTGAAGATGAAAGGCTGCAATCGGATAAGGATTATCGATTAGAACGGGATGACGCGACGCGACGCGGGAATTCAAATCGCGAATAACGGGGGGTACGGTAGGATACGGAGCGGTAAAATGACGGTATATACCGTATGGGATGGGGCATATTATTGCTCGACAAGAAAACGAGGGAACAAGGCCAAACATGAAGAGGGGGTGATCAGAGAGGAGAAGAGAGAGAGAGAGAGGGAGAGCAAAACATAGAAGGGAAAGGAGCAGCGATTAAGTCCCCTGCTTGGCCACCCCACTCTGTGGTCTCCTATAAAGCAGCGAATGACCAAAGATCCCCCATCCACTAAGACTAGCCTAGGGTCTACCTTAGCCGGGCCTTAGTCCCTAGCAGGGGCTTAGGAGGGACTTAAGCGGTAACTGCGAGGGACTTAGGAGGTAGCGCTGACGAGACTGCTCGGGCCTGGACTAACTGGAGTCTCCCGCACAGCCGAATCGGGGGGACTCGAAAGGGGGCGGAGCTTGCGAAGGACCGGCCAGGGGGGGGGGTGAGTTGAGTGAGGGGACGGGGGGAGTAGGGGGGAGTTCCGTTAGCTCCTCCCTCTCCCTAGACTCTCTCTAGTCTCTCCCTCTCTCGTAACTCTCTCTCCCCTCGCCAGTCCCTCCTCCTCCATCTTACTCTCTGACCCCGTTCGCTGCGCGGGAAAACTCCGCGCGAGTCTCTGTTGTGGCCCTGACAGAGAAGGGGATAGAGAGGGAGAGGGAAGCATAGAGGCAGAGAAAGAGAGTTACGGAGGAGCGAGCGAGGGAGTCTTGGTTACGCAAGACTGCAAGGGAATTGCGAGGGATAGAGAGGGACAGAGTGGAACACCCGCGATCTATCCAAGCCCAGGTCACCAACCACCACTATGCCGCACAATGGAGGCATACGGTATGGCGGCTCCTGAATCAGGAACGATTCCACCTCCGTAATGTAGAAGACGTGCCGTATCTCAGGATTACGGTAGGCACACCAAATAACGCATTTCCTTACCGCAAAGGGTACGGTAGGCATGACTGAACCATGGGTACATCTCGAACCATGGTCTCGCAGATGATGTATGTTAGTTCTACTTCGGGCCAGCATGAGGCTGGTCCGTGATCTTTGATCTCCGTTTGCCTGTCCTCTGATCAACCTACACAAACCCTCCTCTCGTGTCATCGAGGAGTGACCATCTGCGAGTGAGGGAGAGTGTGAAGAGGGAAGGCAGAATAGAGGAGAGGGAAGAGGGGGAGAGCGAGTAAACTTGGCAGCGAGCCAAGTACGCTCGTCCTCTCTCCCTCTCTCTATTTCACTCGTAACCTCTCTCTCTCTCTCTCTCTCCCTCTCATGTTGTCGTTCTTCCTCATGTACCTCACAGAGTACTCCACAAGAGAAAGGCTGCGAGGGACAGAGATTGAGTGAATGAGAGAGAGTCGCTTACTATCTCTTTCGTGTCTCTCTATCGAGATCGAGCTCTACGTTGAGAGCCGCACACAGACAGACACACTCTCTCTGTACGGACAGACCGACAGATAGCCGTCACGACAGACAAGGTAGGCACACTACGATTACCTCGTACGATAACGAGAGAAAGGGAACTGAGAGGGAATTGAAGGGGAGAGGGAGTATTGAGAGGTAAAAGGTATAGCAACTCCCTAGAGTAGCATACCGTACCCCTAAGAGACCAAAGATTGACATGATGACGAAACTCCTTTCTTACTAATTACACTACCACCTACAGCAGCCCGATAAGGCTCCGTGTCTACCATGTCTACCGTACCCCCACTCCGCATCCCACTCCCATACACCTCACAGACTATAACTTCCCCTTCCATTCCACATCACTATCTAAACTACAAACTACAAATTGTCGTTCCTTCGTCAACTACCCTATTAACACTACCACCTACAGTAGCCCGCTCCCTCGTCTTAGTTCCCCCTACCCTTCACATAAATTTCCACCCCACCTCCTTGACATCTTCTCCCCACACTATTCCCTTTTTCCTACCCAGTTCCCTTCTAATCACGACTAAATACGCTATTAACCCCATTAGTCTAACCTCCCCCAAACAATCTTCTTACCGTAACTCTACAATAGTACGACCTACAGTCCTTCAAGCCAATAACTTGGCCTACCGTAATCCACGGACGAAGGAGAAGAGCGATCGATAATCGATCCGACACCGACAGACAAGATGGTGGGGTCCCGGACGGAATGGCCTTGATGGGGCCGGGGGTACTGTAGGCGGGATAGGGAGGAGAGGGTGAGATGGAATAGAAGGGGGAAGGGAAGGTTGTGGTGCTCTGGGTTGGGGCTGGACCAGAGGGATGGCAAGAGAAGGGGAGGGGGTAAAGGGAAGGGGCGGGGCTTAGGGGAGAAGGGAGAAGGGAAGAAGAAGGGGACGATGGGGAAAAGGGGCGACGACTCTTTCCCCTGCGATAGCAGAGTAGAGGAGGGGAAACTGCGAGGGGAGAGGGAGACAGCCTCTCCCTACACACTCGTAAGAGACGCGAGGCAGAGCGGCCGAGAGAGCGTGCGTAGGCACGAGAGCGCAGACGGTCAGAGAATCCTGTGTCCCCCCTTCTTCTCCTCTGCCCACCGCGAGAGAGCGCGTCAGCCGAGAGGGCGGCTGAGACGCAGAGTAGGGGGCGAGAGAGCACGGTGAGAGGAGAGAGTGCAGACGGTGAGAGGGAGGAGAGAGTAGGGAAAAGGGAGAGAGTACGCGAGTCGCGAATAGACTCCTATGGAGAGCATCGATCGCGATGCGGCCGCGACTCTTTCCCTTCCCTCACGCACTCAAGGTCTTTGCAGGAAAGAGAGGGGGAGCGATGGTTAGAGACGCAGAGTCTCCGACGTCTGGCGCTCTGCCCGCGATTGCTCACCCCTCCAGAGGGAGAATGGGGACCCCTCGCGACGGCATTTCCCCTCTCCTTCTCGCCTTTGCATAGGACATCTCCCCTTTCCCTCGCCTCCCCATTCAAACACAAGGGACTCTCGACACGGCAATCTGACACACACTACCGTAACCCACCAGGGTTATCGATCAACTCTACCCACCGTCTAGTTGCGCAAATATGGTGAAATGCGTCTCCTTGATCGAGCACGAGCAATACCGCAGTTTATGGCTACAGTACCCGTATCGATCAACGGTCGCTAGTGACTCTTCCCTCCGTTAGTATCTTTCCCTCCGCTCTTCGTCATATAAGATAACGATGGGCGCTTAAACGCCTCGCTGCCTCTCCCTCCCCTCCCCCCCTTTCTTCCTTGATAACCCTCTTAATGGAGGGGAAATCAAGCGAAGGCAAGAGTGAGGAGGGGGATGACAGAAGATAGGGAGAGCCATACCACAGACAACATACTGGAGACGATTAAACGGCTTTATCGAGAAAAGAGTGAAACGGACATTTCCCGGCCCACTCTTCGATCTCGTAACAACAATAACAGAGCTTTTATAGTGAACAAATAGAGAACCAAAATCTAAGGGTACGCAAAATAGTAGGTGGAACTCACGTTTCACGGTTAACAAGTATAGTTCCAGGGGGGAGGGGGGGAAGGGGAAAACAATGCTCACAAAGACTAACAAACTGTGTGGCAACAAGTACGAAGACCACGTGTAACAATAACAACAGCATTAACTAACAACTCAACCAATTTCTTTCAGTTCCGTAGTTTTTTTTCTCTGAACTAAACACAATTTCAGATTTAGATGATGTCACCACCGTATTTCCCCTCTAGACATTCCTTCCCTTCTTCCTCAACCGTTCCAGCTTCTTCTTCTGCTTATCCTCAGCTCTCTTCGCGATATTCGCCTCCCTAAATTATTGATTTCGAATTTCCCGCCTTTTGCAGATTTCAAAAAAAGCAATAGTGTCTACAGTAAACCGGCATAAGGACGTCGACTTATCCTACCGTAGTACCCTTCACCCTTACTCCCCTACCGTAGCCCCTCCCCCCGGTCCTCTCTACCGTACCTCTTATCCTGCCTCTTCTTCTTGTCCTGTTCTACCGTCTTCTTCCTCTGTTCCCACTTAACCTTCTTCTTCTCCTTATCCTTCTCCTTCCTCTTCGCTCCCTTCTTCAGCAGTTCGATATTGTCCTGAACATTGCTTTTCTTACTGTTCACTCATAAAGAATATCAAGTTTCCTATTAGTATAGCCATTATCAATGCACTATTCTCTAATCGTAGCCAATCGCAGCCAAGGAAAGATTAATTTAAGGCAAGTTTGAAACGGGAACCGTCCCGTCGAAAGGATACTATCTGAGAGAGCTGCGCAATTCTTTCCGCTAACCACCGTAAAACTTCATCCGGAGCCTGCTTTTAGCCTAAGCTGGCGTTTTGCCAAGAAAGTTTCACTGTATTTAGCGGAGTGCACTGCAAAGATTTCTCAATGTTCCTTTTCCTCCAATAATAGATGGGCAGGCATATCGACAATTATTTACGTTTGGGGCCTACCACTGTACATGTTTGGATTTTTATTAGCCTAACAATAAGCTCCTGTAATAACGGGTGCCTTCCAAGTTGAGGGTTTGCCAAAATGAGGGGCCCACCACCCGGCGGTAGAGCTCGAAAGATGAGATAACATGTGAAGATGAGAAATCATTTTCCCCGCGAATGAGACGAGACGTCTCATCTTCTTATCTCATCTCATTTGATCTCATCTCGTCTCATCTTCATCTATAATAATTTCATTAGTCCCTGTATATTATCCTCATAGTTCGGTGAAGATGAGACGTCTCCCCTAGATGAGACCGTCATTCGTCGCGAGCATGCGACAAAAGATCATCTCGGGCATGCCTCTCCACCTCATCTTTCGAGCTGTACCCGTCGGTCGGGTCCGTGCCCATAATCTAAGCTACTATATGGGCAGCAGTAACCATAAGCCCCTTTCCCCACTTACCTTAACCTTGACTCCGCCCGCCATATTGAGAGCTTTGCTCCACTTGATTTCCGTCTCCAACTTTTCAGCCTTTTCGGGATTTTTCGACCTGCAAAAGGCAACAAATCACCGTAAATACGAAATGCCCATGCTCCAGTAATGCTCGCTGCCCCTTCTTACTCCTCTACTTTCAAGTACCGTATCCCCCTGCCCAAACCTACCGTATCTTATCGATCCTTTCCTGCCTCTTCTCCGCCTTCTCAATCAACCGATTGTAGTCCTTTCCGGTAAACTTGTCCCTCTTCTGCTTCTTTGACAGCTGAATGCAATCGTGAATATTTTTTTAAATATGCATTTTAAACAGTCTACAAACTTATTATTCGCTGCGAGATACAAACTAACTATACCTGGGCGCGATCGTCCGATTGGACGTTAGGATGGGTGACTGCACCAGAGAATCATATTAAGCAAAAGGCCTGTTAGGATTCCTGGTTTTTAATCTCTCTAATTACGTGAGGGCGCCTTGCTGAGATTGGAGGACACCACTAGCCCGTGTATGATGCAAACTAGCATGTCATACTGGAATAGGTTTCGCGCATCGCATTTAGACCAAGCATTTTGCTCACATTCAGCTTCGGTCCGATAGTCTTCGTCATTACAATACGATATAATAAACAAAAAAGCATGGCCAAAAGCGAGAATGCGACCGCCTTATAGTAGGGAAAAAGAATGATATAACCGTTCCATTCGTATCTCAGAGTCCGGCGCCTTTAGAGCCGTTAGTGTAAAATTTAATTATACGTTCTGATTTTTGGCACCATAACTCTACTACCGGGAGTCGCAGTACGTAATCCCAATCCTGTTTATCGCTAATCCCAACAAAGTTACCGTAACCCTCCCCTCACCTTCTCCGCGTCGGGTCTCACAATGTAGTCAAACTTGGAGTAGGCCACCTGCCCGTCTACCGTAGGAGGGAGGCCCGTAGAGGGTACGGTATCTCCCCTTCCCTCGCTCTTCGACGTCTCGCCCTTCACTTCAGCCTTGACGCTGCAATCGCGCCCATTTATGGGTATACATCAAGCATGGCATAGTACCCATGACTACAAAACTGTAATAGGTCTCGATACTGGGAAGACCTCAATGAACGGGTAACTACCTACTAGTTTACCTGTGCACGCAAAAAGAGTTCTCAACATGACATAATTTTCCACACGCCCCAAACCTCGATTTGAGATGCTCTCATACGTCCTCACCCACCGTACGTACAGTACCCCTTCCCCTTCCCCTCACTTACTTCTCCTTCCCATCCTTCTTAGCGTCCGCCCTCTTCTGCTTCATCTTCATCTTGCTCAACCTTAACCCATCAAATCAGTTCGCCCCCCCCCCATCGCCGGCACGGTGCCAACTACCGTATCCTCTTATCCTATCTACCGTATCCTCCCCGATCCTATCCTACCGTATACCTTCGCTTCGTCTTCCTGGTCTCCTCAAATTGTTCGGGCGTCTTCTTTCCACGGCGATCAGCTGAAATGTTTCATTTTTATCCAATTTCTTTTTTATCAAAGTACTGAATATGCCCCAAAATAGCATAGTAAGCATCGTATAACCAGACTGATTAGATCCTCCACTATCCTCCCCTACCAATCAATCGATACTACCGTACCCTTCATCAACTCCAGCTTCTGCTTCAGTCTGTCCATCGCAACGCGTCGCGCGTCCAGCGGATCCACCTTCGAGAAGTCGATCGGCGCCAGCTTCTGCATTTAAATATTTGAATACCGAAGTGGCGGGAAATTCAAACGGGTAAAAGGGCGGGAAACCGCACTCTGGTCTTGGGCGCGCGTCCCTCGGCGTCTTCAGCCCTGCGCTTGTTCTTGGCTGCCAGGGCTGCCTTGTGCTTGGGAAGAATGGACTCCAGACTGGAAGGGGGTACTGTACATGGACATGGACCCGACGGTCGGGTGGTAGGCCCCTTGTTTTGTATGAAACTTAAATTGGTAGGCGTCTTATTATTCCTAATGTCTTATTGATAAGCTAACCAAAACCTCGAGTTATTCACTGGTAGGCTGTAGTTCAAAAGAATGGACGGTAGAGCAGCCCACGTATGGAGGGTACTGTAGGAAGGGCCACAAACCCTCGCTTATGGCAAAAGCATCGAAAACACGAAATAAATCTGCTTACAGACGATTATATAACTATCTTTTTGAGCAGAATATTAAAAGTCCAATCCAGACCCACCCATTGTCGTCCTTCTTCTCCTCTTTCTTCTTCGTCTCCTTGCCTCCCTTCCGATTCTTCCCCTTCCCCTCCTCCTCCTCTCCCTCCATCTCCTCATTCTCGTCATCTTCACTCGAATCCCCCTCCTCCTCGTCCTCCTCTTCATCCCCTTCGTCAAGAGGCACGTCAAGGTCGAAGCTCTTCTCCTTCTGACAAGAACTTCATAATTGCATGGGCTCGCGTTGTCCTCATATTGTGCTAGCTCCCTTACATAATTAGTTAAAATCAAAAGCCGCCACCTTAGCAAGCGATTCTCCTGTACAGACACCCATCTTAACGTCTGATAGGACAATAACGCCGATAAATGCAAAAGGACAACCCGATCATTGTTGTTATTATTTTACCGTCAACTCGACTCCTCACAAATATACTAAAATAACTTTGTACCATTTTGCCTCGCTAAACAGCATAGGACCGTAACCTGATCGATGCTTATTATTTTATGAATATAGGGGGCGGACGAGACATGATTACAACCTCAATACCTTCCCTATTTATGTCCACCGTGAAACATACCCCACCCACCTTTCCCCCCTCATCCATTGGTTCATCGTCCTCTTCGTTGTCCTCTCCTTCAGATTCCGACGACGACGAAGCCTCTACCTCATCCTCCACTGCTTCTTTCCCCTTCTTCGACAGGCTCTACAAGCAAATCCTGTCTTCACAGTTCAGTTCGCGATAGATACAGTAACTCCTCAACTAGCACGACTACTATAGTGGAATAAACCGATCCTTCCGTTGCTCTGATTCCAAAATGCGTCTAATTCTCCTACTTTTAGACACTCTCTCACTCGATATTCGGAATGATTTACTGACGTATCTAGTTTATTCCACTGTAAGTGCCCTTGCCTACCGCTGCCCTCTCCTCCTTCCCCTTCCCCTCCCCTCCATTCTTCTCCCTCCTCTTCCTCTCCTCCCTCTCGTCCGCCTTCCGCTTCTTCGCCTCAGCCGCGCGGTCGCGTTGCTCCTTCCGGAGATCCGCCTCCGACTGCAAGCTTGTCTCATCTCACAAGTCTCACAAGTCTCACCGCCTCATAAGGTTGTCTCATAGAAAATACATGAATATATCCATCATACCCAGTTGAACTTGTGATATGAATAAATAACGAATGAATGAATCAATGAATACCCAGTTATTTCATGCACTTTACACTGCGCAATATTACCACGAGAAGGACTAAAGCAAACTGTAGAACATTTCCAGTTAAAGTTGCATGAGGGCAGATCAATCTAATCTCTACCGTACCTTCTTCTTCGTCGGTCGAACTTCCGACGCTACTACGCTGGTCTTCATCCACTCAAGTATCTGAAACTCATCAATTCCATTCATTAAATTCGGGTAGCTAAATTGCAAGTCTTATTTCATCAAAAGATCAAAGATCAAAGACCACCTCCCCCCCTCTGCGTACCTCTCCCACCGTATCGCACACGCCTCCCAGACCACGGGCCATCTTCTGCTTCGACGCCTTCGACAGGGCCTTCTTTTCGGCTGCAAACAGACAATTTTTGAATTCCCGCCAAAATCCAAACTGTAAATAAGGTGCTGCTGCTCAATTCCCTACGATATCCTCCCTCTCCCCGACTACCGTACCCTTGCTCAGCTTCTGGTTGACCATCCGGTGCTTTCGCTGTCGCAGCTTTTCGTGAATCGACGGGTCAAAGCCCCAGTTTGCGATCGGGATGAGCGAACAGACGGACAGCATGCGACTGAAGGCACAGTATTCACTATTCACGTCCGTCGTTTATCCAGCGAAAGCTTACTTGGTAAAAGTTGTCTTGAAACATGCAGAGGAGCCTACGTTTCATTAAAAACTTTCTTTTGCATCTTTTTCTTGCTGATATATTTTGCTAGACAACCGAGTTGTTGAAGTAATATGGGAAGCATAGCCATTGTGACTGACATAGTAGTGTAATCATAATCTTATATCGTCAGCACTAACAATGAAAGTCCTCGGCCAACCTGTTCGTTTCGGCAATCCTCGCCAAGAGAGACGCGTCAATAGGCGGGGTCGTCCCACTCCCAACTTCTGGCGCGGGCGCCATCCTGAATATGATTTCTACCGATATTATTCGAATAATCCAAGAAAATTATGCCGAAAGAAATAAAAAAAAGCACAAATATACATCACGGTTAGCCAACCGCTCAACACCACGCACATAACTTTTGACTATTTCGATAATCTTTATTCAATATCTCTACTCGTAGGCTATTTGCATTCATATTACTCCTACCCTATTCTACATCCTATGAACTTGTGTCGACTGCACAATAAATAATGCACAAAAAGCTGCAAAGTGAAAATAATGCACAAAAAGCTGCAAAGTACATGCTTACATTAGCTTAGAAAAGTCTTTCACAGTTACAGAAAAACAAACAAACAAAGTTTCTAAAGACTACTGTAATCTACCGTACACTCTACTACAACAAATCGCAAAACAACTAAAGCTATTAGCTTGGCAGTACCCGAAATGCACGGAGAATTCGGAACAAGCGACACCGATCCAAGATCAAGATACAAAGATCAAAGTTCAAAGAACGACTAAAGTTCGAAAAATGGACATCGAGATCAAAATGTATCAATGGTTACCGGAAGGAAAAAGGAGCAAACGGGATGGCCTACAACGTAACAGTCTCAAGTATTTGAAGAAAAAACGTCAAATCGCATAACTCCCTCTCCCCAACAAGCACACGTCACACTATGAAAACAACTAGAACTAACTAAATTTGAATTCAAATTTAGGCGGGAAACAGCTCGGAGGAGAGACGGGTGAGGACGAGTTCAACGCGGGTTTCCATCTGCACCCAAATGTCATCCGCGAGGTCCTGCATGGAAGTGTACCGTACCCTTCTCGTGTTGAAGATGTCTTGGACGAAGGCCTGGATTTGATCCTGCAAAGCGAGAATTACATATCCAAAATCACCTTATTGAGTAGCTTCCTATACTGTAATACTAGATAATCTTGTACGCAGTTCAGTTAGCGGTAAGCCCGGTGGTGGTACCGTAGTCCTTGATATACTAATTTGAATATGCAAATTGCGCATACCTTGAAGTAGATGCATAACTCCCTCACGGTCTCGTCCGTGCCCAGGAATCCGAGGGTAATCGCAGGGGAGACGGTCTCGGAGATGTTGTAGAAGTGCGCGATGAAGCCCTCGGGGTACTGTAATATAACACCATTCGTCTGACCGTCCGTAGCGAAAAGCTATCATTTATTGTTAGTGATTCGCTCAAACGTTGCTGTTTGAATGATATGTTTCACTACCTACATAAGATGACCACAAATTGGTGGATCACTGCTCTTTTCTTCAGCGATTTCGCCAAAACCCCTCCTGACCATCAACCGCTGTCGTTTCTTCTTGAGCATACTCCAGATGACCGTCGAGATGGTGGAATACTTCATCGATTGAGAGAGGAAGTAATTACGAGTGACGGAGAAGATAGCAGAGGGCGGGGCCTGTGAGAGGGGTACGGTAGGATTCGGTAGTATAACTATGGCACGCTTCGGGAGTTCAGATAACGGTAAACCTCTTTGCTAATAGTCTGCGTAAGTTTTCGTGAAATAATTTCACAAACTTCGCGAATTCACGAAAACTTCACAAGCGTCTATAGGAAAAAAAACCCATAAATTAGCAAGCACGTACCTTTAGATCGTCGAATGAGTCCAGCAGGATAAAGTCCAATAGCACGTCCCAGAAAGACACCTCGATAACCTGGAAACGAACAGTTTCAGCTGTATTTCGAGAGACTTCGATGTGCTACGAAGCAAGCAACCATGATTAGAGCTTCACAAAACTTTTCGATATATTAAAAGAGTAGAGGACACGAATCGTGTACTTTTGATGCTTATGTTTCACGCATCATCCCAAACCGCGACGCTTCTGACCACCAAAAACAACGAAACATATCGTCGAAAAGTACACGATTCGTATCCTCTATAAAAGAGCGAGACGAAATCAATGATCAACTGACCCCTCTAGCCGCCAACTCGGTCCGTATCACTTCCATATTCTGCTCCTTCCCCAGGAATTCGACCATCTCATCGAAGGCAGAGTAGAAGGGGGCCGGGTCCTGCTTCGAGTGTCTGAACCGCAATTAGATCACATATTCTTAGTCCACCCTTCTTAGCTATACGGTTACCTATGGTATTGAGTGAGATCCCCTATCTCCGTCCCTACTTCCCCAATTGTCGTTCCATATACCCGTATATGATTAATTATCATTATTATTATTTATCCTCCCGCTCGAATGATCTTTCTAAATATCTGCCTCTAGAATATCTACTGCCAAACATACATGAACAAGAGTAGTATTAGTACTCACTACTTCAGAAATCAGTATAATGCAAAAAATCTTACTTCATGATATCCCCGAGCAGTTGCCTTCCCGATTTTGCCAGCCACAACCGCCTGTGATCGTCCTTCAGCATTAGCTGCAATACGCTTTTGCTTTCGAGCCTTCCACTACAAAGAAGTAGTCATACGTGGGCACGGACCCGACGGTCGGCTGGTAGGCCACTCATTTTGTCAGAAACTTAACTTGGTAGGCTAATCAAAATTTCAAGTTATTCAGTGGTAGGCTCTAGTTCAAAATAATGGCTGATAAAGCTGCCCACGTATGGAAGTAGTCATGGTACTTGGCTTCAAATGCACGACGAACAAACTGAAACTACTAGTTCACCTCAAAAGCGAGCCGCAGACAGTAGACCTTGGCCGCGAATTCCGTCTCACTCTCGCACCCGCACGATTCCGTGCGCGCCTTGCGGTACAGTACCTTCAAGCAGGTTATGGTAGATGGGGGAAAACATGCATGATTCGCTAGAACATAGGTCGCACAACGTACTACTTCATAGAATGGATTCGCATGCGAGAGATCATTTTTTTTCTGTGAGTTACTTATAGTAACTTACTCTGCTGTAATCCGTTAAAGCTATATAGTATGGCCAGACCAACTACCGTACCTCTCCGGCCGTAGCCTTCTGTAGGCCGAGTTGGTAGAAGAGCAGCTGAGACTCGCTCAGATCCAGCTCCTCCCCGATATCTTCCGAGTTCAAAGGCTGAAATATACAAGGTATTCAAAGCTAGTATTAGGTATACTTTTATTATTCACTAAAATGCCTGTGAAAATCGATAAAATACTGCCCGAAAAGCCAAATTAATTAGAGTACTCACAAAGTCTTCGAGGGCTGACATGAACGAGTCATCCGACAGCACTGATAGGGTGCCCGCCCGGGCACTCTGATACGCAGAGACGATACTCGTGGCGGCTGATAGGAGAGGACCATTAGTGGTCATCGAGAGGGACGTATTTATAGAGCGGCCCGTTCAAAGCTCTTTTAACGAATACTAGTAGAAAAATAGCATGAACAGAATGGAAATAACGTTTCCAGCAGAGTATCTTTACACACTTTTGTAAATACTGGTACATGCCTAATGAACATAAGCACTGGAAGCGTAACCGTGACAAAGAGTCAGGAGGAGACCAAGAGTGCAAAATAGAAGTACCATCGTCTCCTCCATCCATGTGCGTGTATCCTCCCTCGCTGACCAATCGGTTAATATCCGTTTCCAGCACCCGCAGCCGATCGATTACACTCTGCACCATCTCAGCCCGATTCTTGTCCTGCACATCATAACTTAGGACGATTTGAAGGTCAACCGGGCATTATGAATTCCCCTAATACAGTCGGAAAGCTACAAAAAGATTGCGGAATTGCAAAACCTACATAAACTGCTGCAGTAGTATATGCCAGAAACGGGGGGTTTGCATGATATTAGTAAAGTGGGAAATAATGAAGACCTTATCCGAGCGATTCCTAACTAGCTCCAAGTTGACGTGCGCTCGTTCCAGGTTTCGCGCGAGTTCTTGGCACGTTTCCAAGCCTGAAAGTCGCATATTTCAGTTCAAGCTTTATGCAATGAAGCTCTGTGTAATACAATAATAAAAAAATATATAGTCATGAGCGTACCTACGACCAGATCGGCCTCAAGCGGGGGTACGGTACTGGTGAGGGTCGAATGGCGGACCCGTGATCCCCGTGCAGACCCACTCGGGGGAAGGCCCGCCGTCCCTCGTTCGCTCGGAGTACGACGCATCGGAACCGCTTAAAATAGAACAAATTATACTGGGAAATCAGAGAGAAGCTAAGAAGAGAGAAGCTAAGAAAAAAAGAGAGTATAATGACGAAACTTCAGGACATACTTGAATCCGGTCGCGTCTCCGTTCGTGATGGACCCGGGGCGAGGCCATTGACGGCTCGGACTACAGGTGGCTTCTTGAAGAGTCTGAAGCCTTATTGATTTACCTGTCTTAAGTTGTGTAACTACACCGCACGGATAGTTGAAAGCACTAACCTTCCAGCATGCAAAGGTAAGCGTCTTGTGAGGTTAACTGACAAACCGTTTGAGTAGGAAGAGCAAGGAGACGATGCCGACGCCGGATATGATCGCTAGTTGCGTCGTTCGTGAGCTCAAGCCCTGGCCTCCGCTCCGACCGCTCATTTTGACTGAAATGAATGAAAGTTCGAATTTCCAGGCAAAGTAGAAGGCATAGAACCGGTTGATAACGTTGAAACAACGAAACATGGACGTAATGAACTGGTCTAACCCATGACCGCACGTAAAAACCTCGTGAAAACGAAAATAAACCAAATCGTGTGTAAAAAGCAAAAACACTTAAAATTACAGTACAGTACAGCAGTTATTCGAAAACTTCAAGTCTTTCGTCTCAGGACGCCGCATCAGCAAAACGCGGGAATTACAAAATGTATTAAAAGCTGGCAAAAAATTTGAAAGTTCCTAATTTCCGGCTCTATTTTGCATTGTTGATTGATAAATATGTGTTCAGAAATCTGAATCAGAATGTCCACGTGGCTCGAGGGCGACCGTCCGGTGCGTCGCAGTACGCGTCGTCTGTCTGTCAGTTCTGTCGACGACCTCAAGACCCCCCTCGAAACCCCGAAGAACAACTACCGCAAGCTGCTCATTCCCAAGTCCTCGCTCATTCCCACTCTGGTATGTTCATTGGTGCAAGTAACGGGGGGGGGGCGTCTTTGATTCATAAAGTTGGGTAACAATGCCCTTAGACTGTGAAGCGTAATATAATCGCTCCTCAAAAACCGCGTCCTTTGAACTCCGCTACTAATGGCTAAAAGAAGTTACGCGTAAGGTGCATACTATTATTTTTAGCCATGTCCAACTCATTATTCCATCCTTGTTTGCACATAGTCTCTCCTTTCCTGCCACTCCCCCCACTGCAGCGTTTCTCTCCCTCTCCTTTTCCTACTTGAACTAGCTTCGTATTATTGGGAAAAATCAGCTTTATCCACCTCATCTAGCTTTTTAGAAATGACGGAAGACGATCGTAATCTCGATCCGATAGTCGCGCCCACGTCTTTTTATACGCCTACCCTTCATCTTATCAGTTCGTCCCTCGATAGATGTCATTCCCTATCACTATCCATCGCTCTATCGTCCCTCCCCCTCCTCTTATTCGTCTGCAGTCCCTGTCATCTTCTCCTATTTGTCTACACACTCTGTACTCTTTCGTACCATAGTCTATCTCTCTCCATCTCTATTCTCCCTCACTATTTCCTCTCGTTTCGTCCACTTTTCTCTCTAGACCCGCATGCGGCTGTCCTTCCGTCCGACTTTGCACTTTGCGCGTTTACAGCGAATCCGCTTCTTGTCCCTTTCCTTGACTTTCTGAAACACAACTGTTCGGGATGCATACATTTCCGCGCATCGCACAATACGTAGCAATGAGTAACTGCAAAGTGTCAGCTACCAGAGCATTACCGAATGTTTCAATTAGGAGTGTGCGCAAATGTCTGCATCCCAACTTTTTCTGCTAAACAGGTATGTTATAACCCACGCTAAGCTTTTCCCTCTGTTTTGAATCATTAAAAGTTTGCTGATTCCGTATATATTGCAGCGCGAGGCGGACGAGCGTCGGCCTAAGATGATCTCGACGGACGACGAATCGAAGCCGTTGAGCACGCCGATGACGGCCACCAGAAGGAGGGGACGGCCGAGGAAGAGCGAGGTGGGCGGGGTCTTCTGGGGAAGAATCGTACATGCACAGCTTAACTGTCAACTATTGCGAACTAGGTCTTGTCTGGAGAACACCTTCCTTGTTTTTTTCTTTCTCTTTGAGGGTTTTCCTCCATACGTTAGTAGGATCAGTGTACTGCAGTGGCCATGCGTAGAGGTTGAGACATTTAGCCATGTTAGTTCTCTGCACCAGGTTAACCTGTACTTTAGAAAATTGAATTGATCGCTCAGGCGAAATGTATGGCGTTGTGTCTTGGTGATGTTTCTCGATTTCAAAACCTCTCTTCCTCCAATCGCCCAATCCCGCCCTCTGACCACAGCTGTCCCTTGACTGCTTATTGCGAGACAGAATATCTCGGGATGGGGGGGGGCTTATAGACTATCCCCCCATAGCCTATAGCCCTCCTATAGTCCCCTCCTCGTCCCCTCTCTTCTAGCTGACCTCCTCAGTCCGTCCATTCTGTCCCCATCCTGACCCCCTCCTCGTATCCTGGTCATTCATTGGAAGGTCTGTCCATGTGGTCTGTCTCTGTGTTCTGAATATGCTTCAGGCTTGCTCTAAATAAGCGTATGCTGCTACGGTAATGATGCTTTTGCGTTCATTCTGTTCTAGGCGTAAGCCATATATGGGCGGGGTTTGCTGGTAGTTTACTGCAGTGGCTCACCCAACCATAACGATCGACAAATGTAGTTATGATTTTCTTCCGTGCAGTAAGTATTGGCGAGCTGTGTTTAGCAAAAAAAAGTCTGCATTATTGATCTACGACGTTCGCCTCCTCTCTTTCTCCAACATTTTTTTCTCCAATAATTCAGCGCAATCCCACCACCTATTCATTCTGCTATGGTCCGTGTCGTTGTGATCTCTGTCCCATCTCTTCTTTCTCCACTCTCAGTCTCCATTTCTTCCATATCTTTCTTCTCCTTCACCTTCTGTCCCTTCTTCTTCCCTTTCCTTTTCTCTTTGTCCACAAGGGACGACGTCTCTTTTTGCACAAAGAAGAAGTGGAAGAAACGCGCTAATCGCCTCATCGTGACATGGAGACGTTGGGAGGGATTTTGCTTGCCCGCCCGCCTCCCCCTCCTGGTTACCTCCCCTCTCCCTCGCTAAACCTCAGCTCCCTCGTCATCTCCCCTTTCCCAGCTTCGTTTGTCCATCCCTCGTCTCCCGTCTATGCAAATGCCCTTTCCCTCTCCTCCCCCTCCCTTCTTCCCTCCCTCTTTGCAATGTCTCAACACTTGGGTACTCCTCTCGGTCAACATTTCATTTGCCCATCACTCTCATCCTCGCTCTTTACCTCTACTCTCTAGTCTACCCTCTCCCTCTCCCTCTCCTCCCTCTCCCCTCCCTTAACCCCTTTCTCCGTATAACGGATAGTCAGCTTACAGTTTCGTTGTCTCCGTATTTTCCCCTCTCCACCGTCTTTTCCGTGTACACTATCCTCAAGAGTCGTCTTGGCTTGAGAATGGTTGCCATTCTCTCCTTCTTCACGCGTTTCCTACGGTAGCTACCCATCCTACGTCTTGTCCCTAGTGGCTTAAAGGAGGACGGTTCGGGGTACCGTAGTCATGTGAATACAAACAGAAAGTGAATAGATTACGGTTCCGACTGGACGTCCTTTAAGAGTCGCATATCTGCTTACAATTAGTTATTGCTCGTTGTATTTCAAATTCCTTTCTTGGACTCGTTTGAACTCCCATCCGACGCTCTGTTCATTGACTCGTTGACTCATCATAGGGACGACAGGAGGTGACACTTCCCAGTAGGAGCCCCCCCCCTCGCCGTCTAATTGGGCTACTGTAGAGTCGGCTGGCCATGCTATTCCAGTATGCCCTCTTTTTCTCGTCCCCCCCTCCCCCGTCCGTCCGTCCTATTAATTCACTCGTTCTTTACTCGATATGGCTGGTCTCGCGTCTACCCGATCGCCAGTTCCCATCCCCCCTCGTGCCCAGTGAATGCATCATTATCGTTGCGCAGCCCAGACCCGATCGTCTATCCATACTCGAGGTCATTTGAGGCCCTCCCCCCGAACAGGTGGATTGGAGTGCTACCTGTAGAGCGAGCGGATCGCTTCCGTAAAAAGCGGGCTGACGTATCTTCACGAATATGCCTGGTGCTTCAATTGAGATGTTACCTAGTACGCGGTACATCTTAATATCCTGCTTCGAAACCCTTGCCAATGTGGTACGAACGGAATATCGACAACTGAGGGATAGAGGGAGAGAGTGGTCCCTGTCATTAACGTGGTCCATTAATCATCCCGTTCCATCTTCATCTTCTCTCCCTTCTCTTCCGGTCGTATTACCCTCGTTTTATCGACGATTAAGAGGAGTGAAGAGGGTGGTGTTATCGTATTCCGGACGAATTCCGGATTTGCGGGAAGGAGAGAGACAATCTTCCGATGGCGCTCATTGTGTGAGGCTGAACTTGCGCGTGAAGCTCGAAAATCTTTAACAGCAGCACCGCTTGATATGCGAGGTGCGAAGCGTAAAGCCAGAAGCCTCGATCAAATGGGTCAAATTTGTTGTTTCTACGAGATTTTCGACGTCCCCGTCAGCCGGATACCCTTTTGCCCGTGTAGCACATTGTCTCGCGAATGCGACAAGGCGGGCGATAGAATTGCGGCAGAGATTGATCAGGTGCTGTATTACATCGCCGTCTCTGAACGACGATTCGAGGGGGGGGAGGGGCTAGTACTACCCTTCTCCCCCACTCATTGTAAGCTATGCTGTGACAGGCCAATGAAGAAGCAATGAGCGATGGGTCGGGGAGAGTCCTTAGCGGCGGCCTTAGCTCTCTAGCTAGTCGTTAGGGTCGTTAGATGCTAACGACTAAGTAAGGCCGCGTGGCCTTGGAAGGAGACGAAGAAGTACTCGAGATGTGAAGAGATTGGAAGAAGTGGAGGAGGAGGGTGAAGAGCGGTGCACTTTGGACGAGGGCTGCACAAGGAAGCGTTCTTCTCTATTCGGCTTTATCCAAGTCTTATGAAGCTTTAGCCATAGTGTCTATCGCTTGTATAAGTGATTCGGTCCCCTTACTCTTGATTGGTCTTCCTTCCAATTACTCGTAGCCTCAGGGCGTTCTCTGTCCCTCAGGGACCCGATCATCGGCTATATTCTATGCAGAGAGGCTCGCCGGTCAGCTGTCTTTCTCCCCTTCTCTCTGTCCTGGCCCCTTCCCCTCCGTCCCTATCCGAGGTTATGGCTAGGAGAAAGAGTAGGGGAAGGCTGCCGAGAGAGCACTGGTGACTGACCTCTCTCTACTGCTCTCTGCCTCCCTGTCTCCCCCTCCCCTGCCCTTCCCATATTCCATTCACAGTCCCCCCCCTCCGCCTTCTTTCTGCCACCGTAAGCCCTCCTACCATCTGGAAGCCGGTGGCCGGCATTCATTCTTTTGTGACTAGTCTCCGGCTCTGCCTACGGCTCGTTCACTCAATGCGACGATATGAACACTTCGGCGGTCCATTTGCTTCCCTACCCTCCACTTTCGATCGAAAGGACATTCCCCGGCAGGGAGAGAGTCCAAGCGAAGGGAAGAGGGGATGGATCTACTCTCGACTGTCTGCCTCTCTCGCTTTCGCCTGCTCTCTCGCCCCTTCTGTGCTCCTCCTCCTCCTCCTCTTGACTGTATAGTAAACACACGCACATACACATAGTGATGGCGTATCCGACTCGGATCAGTGTACGAGGGTGTAGTGGATGGATGCCGATAAGCTGTCTGTATACCAGTCATCTTTACGATCTTCGTTGCTCTAAAGAGGCCGATTTCCTCGTGAAGGTGGTCCATGAGCGTGCAGGAGTTTACCAGATTGTCCGCGTAACCGTTTAACGTATTTCTGTTTTTATTAGTACAACAACGACGTTATTGTTCTCCGTTGACTTACCGTTAACCTGCCGTACTCCTCCTTGCAGATGACGCAGATCAAGACGCCGTTGGGTGTGAAGGACGCGGCGGGAGACGCGGTTACGGTAGCCTCGAAGACCACGGCAACCACCCCCAAGGCACCCCGGTCCCGGTCATCCTCGCGGTCCAGGAAGACGACCAAGGTGAACCGTAGAGAGATCGGTATTGTAATGTGATGGCCTCTGATACTGTAGCCTGCTTTCTAAATTTATTGCGCTTTTGTTCGGCAGGTATATAACAGGTTTAAAATGCATGGGAGTGCTCATTAGTTCTTATTTGTAGGCATCGACTCCCATCCTCTCGATCGTCTCTCCCACAACCACCACCGAATCGTCGCCGCTCGCCACGCGAAGGTACGGTAATTGCAGGGTGGGAGCGGGTTGCATACTGTATGCGGGTTACGGTAGTCCGTGTATTACAGTACTTTGCTCGCTAATTGCCCTTCATCTTTTGTCATGGAACTTGGACTTGCGTGAAAATGAAAGTGTAAAACACGAATTCAGAAAAGTGACAGCTCTAGCCCGTTTTCAATCTCGACACATAATTGCATAATTATCGAGAAATCTAGTCAAGATATTGTTTTTTTCTGTAGCAGTCTACACAATACTTGCAAAAGGTGTGCAGTAAGGTAGCCAGGCACGGTACCTGCAACCCGTGCCCATCTATGGTTAGCCTCATCTATGGTCTTGCAGGTCAACGCGTCTGGCAGAGCGCACCAACGGAGCTGTAGCAAATGGAACGACGACGGCCAATGGACATCTCCCGAATACGGTATGGCATTTACTAGGGTTCGCTTTGGGACGCTTTTTCGCCGGTTACGTTTCAGTGTGCATGCTCTGTAGGCATATCCCGGTGTTTATAGAGGCCTGAGACATAACCGAGAAAAAGCGTCAAAAAGAGAACCCTAGTATTTTCATGGGAAGGGTGGATTAGGCTAAGGATTCACTGATAGAGTGTACATTGATAATCGCACCACGCATGCGGTATCGATCTGGAGTGCGGCTAACGAGAGTACTTTTGCAAACTCTCCATCACTCTTTCTCAACATTCCACACCGCTAATTATGATCGAAAGACGTATAACTTTCGTAAGTCGCACTGAATGAAACTCTACCAAAGCGTGTCCAATCCCTGCATTCAGAAGCGTCAGCCTTCCACTTCTGCCAAGCCCGTCCGCGCGGCGACCGCGCTGTGGGCCACGGACTTCCGGACGCGGCATCCGGTCGTTGACCGACTGGTAAGTAGAGCATTCCATTCGGGTCTTTTTGACCAATACGTTACACTGCTTTTGGTGACGAGACGCGGCGCGTTGCGAATGATGCATGAAACATATAAAAAAGACCCGAATGACCCGAAAAAGACCCAAATGGAATGCTCTACTGGTAAGCGGACAGGAAGGGTCAGCGAAATTCGTTACTTTTTTTATTCTTCCTTTTTCATTCTTTTGCGAACCACCGCAGGAGCAAAGGAAGCAAATTGCCTGCGGTATTAATTGTGATTGTGAAACATATTCAAAATGATGCACGATCGGAGAATTGGCATGAGGAAAGTGGTGTATATGAAATAAAGAATTGACTGAACCTTGCCAATCGATGATCCACCTTCCCCCTCTGCAGCTGATTCCCTTGATCGTGTGCCTCTTCTACGGCCTGGTCATCTCCTCGCTCGTTTACTACTTCCGCGTTCACGAACAGGTATGTGTTTCACGTTTCTTCACTATCACCATTCTCTTTTCCTCGTTCTTTCCCTTTAACAGTTTATTATATCGTCTTATATTTATATATTATATATTTATTATATATTTATATATTATATATTTATTATATATTTAATAGTTTATTATATTATATTTTATTATACCCACTATATCATCACTTACGCCGTCCATTTTGTGTAGTGCAGACCTTAGCCTTATTCCACCTCTCTCAACTCATGCAAATTCCTTTCCAGGTTCCCATCTGGGCAGAGCGCGCAGCCAAGGAGATCCAGCACGTTGTCAATCGTTTCAAGACCCCCGCCAAGGTACAGTAACCCCTCACCCGATCTGCCTACAGTAACCCCCTCGTATTTAACCCCTCTCAAATCCCCTCCTTATGTTCCCCTTTCGGACCTTGCTCTCTGCTGTAACGATTAGCATTTATCAGTCAAGATTTCTTGACCCCTCTAGGATGTAATTTCGATTCCAAATCAATTTCAATTTGTCGCTAAAACAGTTTGTTTGATGTCCAGAAAGGCTGTCATTTATTTGTTCCTAGTTTCGCCCCCCCCCCCAAATTGTTGTCAACTTTGTGTAGTCTCTGATACTCCTCATCCCACCTCAAATCTTGGAAAAGCACAGTTATTATTATTGACGAAAAAGTTCCGTCAGTCGACTCATTCCTACTTTGTCTGCAGTCTCTTCATACCGCTTCCTACTTCCGCTTTCTCGTCGGAAGTAGGAATGAGACGACTGACGGAACATTTTCCTCAACCATATTAACGTAATATGAATGAGCTAGAGATGAAATGTAATTTCATAGCGAGAGTTTCGTGCGCTTGGTTACTATGTATGAAATGTATGCTTTTGAGCAGAATAAAGAAAACTCATTCTATTCTTCCTCTTCATACAAGTGATCTTCTAATGGAGTAGTAAAGGTCGTTTTCGGGCTGGTAAATGTGCAAAAGAAGTGGGGCTCAGATAGGAGCGAAAGAAATGTCTACATGGCAGTATTTCATATGAACTATGCGGTCTTCACGGCTCCCGGGGTCGAACTCGCAGCCTCTCGGTTGAGAGTCCGCCACTTTACCACTAGGCCACGCGACAAGGCTCCCATGAGGAGCGATGGAGCACCAAAGCACCTCGGCGATGTTCTGCCTCTTCCTACTCTATCGGTAAACTGAAGTTTCATGATGCCTTCTAATATTCGATTATCTGTCTTTTACATACTATGAGCACCTACCAATGCGATATAACCTGAAGCAAGATGGGAAATCCTTTAACGTAGGGTGGGGATTTCGAGGAATAGGGCTCATTTCTCCGTTCACTTTGCCCTCTCCCCCCTTCTCGCGCTTGATTAAATCGTTCCGTTGTTTGCTCTCCTTGCAATCTGCGCCCACCGCTCCGTGGCCATTTGACCATTGTAGTTTGAAGGGGAGGAAAGTCTTCTAGAGAACATCCCATCCCGGTAGAGGAATTTGTTTTTCGAGCGAACATTTATTGTCCCAACCCTCCCCCTCGAGCTACCGTACCCTCACCATTTTCCTTCCCCCCCCTGCATCGCGTACCTCATGGTGTATTTGATAATTCTTCTCTCGTATTCTCGTATGTCTCTGACTCTTTCACGCTGTACGACGTTTTCGCACACATTTCCCGCTGCTACGGTAAATTTCCCGCCATTATGCGAATTTGAATTCTGAATTACCTGGTCCTAATTCTATGGCAACAAGTGCACCGCTACGAATAAGCTATGCCCTGTTGCATCAGTTGGAACACATTCGCTTCCACTTAGAGAGATGGAACACTCCTCCGCATTCATGTTAGAGTATTCCCACTCCGAATATAGATAAACCCGGGGGTGCTAATAAATCTACGGTATGTATCACGGTAAATAGTTGACAGCATGGTTGACAAAAATATTCCGTCAGTCGTCCCGTTCCTATTGAAGAGCATCCAGATATAGTAGCAATGAGTTTATTGGCGGAACTTTTTTTTGTCAATAATAAGAACGCTCTAGTTCCCTATAGAATAGATGGTGGTGTATTTGATAATTCACCACCATCTATTCTATAGGGAAGAATATATAGGGGGCCTAATACGCTTGTTATGTGCCCAAGAGTATTATTCTCTTCTGTCAACTATTCGCTCAAGTCTGACTACGCAATCTGTCGTTAGTCCCTTCAGGCTCTTCAGGACAGTCTGGAGGGCTATTCTATAAACAAAGCTTCCGCGTCCAAAGGGAAATACGTATATCACAAACATTGATACGGAAGGGAGGTATCTACCTTTGTAGGGAAAAAATGTGGCCTCTGATGCTGATTGTTCAGGAATCCTAAATAGATCTAGGTAGTTCCAGCCTTTTCCAGATGTTGTGACATCAACCAGTGACAATCTTTAAATGCTTTCTAATCCATGATGCAATCAAGCGCACATCATTTCTGTAATAAACAACTGAAGCATCTAGAATCTAAAAATCTCCGTACATTTTGCTAATTAGATCTTTCTCATACCTCTCGAACATTCCACGAATATCGTAACCACGGTGGTTGCCTAATGAATGTCTACAGGGCTGCGAAACGAAATTACCGTCAGCGCTGGAATTCTTATTGCGATCGAATCACGGCTGTCACCTAGTTGTCGATGGCTTTTTCACTTCTATTTATTGCATGAAACATAATATTCATATGTCCCTTGGCGTGTGACAAACGTGTGACGAACAAACAAGTTGTAAATCAGTTCATCTGCCGCGCGATTAATCCCCCTCGGCGACCGGTCAGCGACCGTCGAAAGTTCGGCATTAATTGGGCAACGGGGTCGCGAACTTTCCCATGTATAAGCATAGGAGTTCGCAGTTATTTCCGACTTCCCCTCGAAAGGTCGCCGACCGGCCGCCGACCAAAATAGGTGAAAGATCGGTGACCGGTTAGAGAGAGGCGAGAGAGCATGCGATTTGGAGAGAGCGAAAAGAGCATACCCGGTGGTGCTCTTTTCGCTCTCTCACTCTGCCCATGCTGAGGGATGCTCTCTCGCTTTCGGCGATCTTTCAAAAGTTGGTGAACTTTGGGAGAGGAGAGGAGACGTAAATCGGGCAATATTCTTAGAAGTTTCCTGACTTTGCGAGTGAGTATTTCGAGAAATTTTGGTTTGTGACCCTAGGTAAATTTGTATGGAGATTTCGAATATGTAAACAGATTTGTTGCACGACATACAGTAAGCTCACAACACTGTGTC
>LS874896.1:590431-610871 GCA_900490955.1 Micoletzkya japonica | reverse complement strand
GTAAGCGTATCTAGCTTAAACTATATAGGTATAATAGAATTAAACTATATAGGTATAATAGAATAAAAAGAGCTGACAAGAAAAGCCGGTATCTACACGGTTCTAGTTTACAGTTTTACAAATTTATGTGGACTGTATTGGTGTTCAAAGGAGAGGCTTTGATATAGATGGGTGCGATTAGAAACTTCGAATCTTATTCAAAAACCCACCCAGTCCGAGTTGCCGTAGAATCTTGAGTAGACCTCTCGATCCTCGCTTGGAGCGGTACCTCCGCGAAACTATCTATAGTGAATTAAAAAGATCCGTCAGAAAACCATTCCGAATATAAGGCGAGAGAGTGCGCAAAAGTGAGAGAATTAGACTCATTTTAGAACGGAAGAAACTGACGGATCGGTTTATTCCACCTATAATACTCATTGCGAGAATGTCAGGTCGTATTTTATCCTTCTCTCGCATTTGCTTGCTAATACACACTTGCGGTGATAAATTTCCATCACTATTAGAATTGATGAAAACAGAACTGTAAAATTAAACTTCTTAATTATTTAGAAAATATGTGGTTGTGTGCTTCTGAGAGTAGTTTTGCTTGATATTAACAAAGAGAAAAAATGGCCCGATGATCTGATAATCATATTGGGTTTATCATTCGCAGATTAGCGAGAACGCATGGGTCCATACGGACCATTGCAGAAAGTGGCTAAATATAGAACCTCATGGATTAAAGCTATTTAAATAGACATGCTGAAATATGCAAAAAAGATCACTCATGCGATCTCCCACACATTTACTCTTCAAGAAAGGAGGATGCATTGAAGAAGCTGAAGACCGAGTGTCTTGCCAAAGGATTGACGGAAAATGAGGTAGGCAAAATTGTATTTTAATCGAACTCAGATTATGCATGCCGTTCTCATAAGTGCATTAAAGGAGCTGGCCCACGAGTACGGTAGCATTTGAATTCCCGAAAAAAATTCTAATATTATTGGACGAAAAGGAACGTTGGGAAACCTTTGCAGCGCACTCCGCTAAATACAGTGAAACTCTCTTGGCAAAATGTCAGCTTAGGCTAAAAGCCTGGTCCGGCTGAAGTTTTACGGTGATTAGCGGATAGAATTGCGCAGCTCTCTCAACGTTCGTTTTCCTCCAATAATATATCAGATTTTGTGAAAAGCGCGTTGCCCTTTTCACCTTCAGTACTCCGCGGAGAGTGGATGAAATCGCATAAATTTCGCAATACCCGATTAGGATGATTAGGTTTTAAGGCTCCCTCCGACCATCTCATTCCTTTCTAGGTACATCCAATTAACGTGCGGTTAATTGATTGCGAGAGACGGGAGAGGAATGAAGAGACGCAGAAAGCGAGAGGAATCTTTGCACAGCTTTATCTAAGCAACGGCGAAGTTTCATGGTTTCACCTTTTTACTCGGAACTCATGTCACTGTGAGCTATCCAATGATGTCAAAAAAGCATAGGGTAAAAAATGGTCGTTGGGGGGCCTTTAATGAATGAAATAAAGAGCGAGTTTGGTCAGAAACTCGCTTCACGGCTCCCTTAAACGTCCCTTTTCAGATTTCATACACCGTCGGCGACCTAACTCTCAAGGAAGTGGCTGAGAAACTGATAAAGGACACACTCGACAAATTCGGTGTCATCGACGTACTGGTATGCTGTCGTAAACATTTAGCCTTTCACTTTCTTAGAGGTGAAAATATGAAACTGATTCTGATATAAAAGGAGAGCTAGGTTTAGCAATATGTTTTGATATCGAGAATGTGTTGTTGAGAAACATGTTTCATCAGTTGCCCTCATGAGGAGCTCATTCCTAGAGTTCGGCAAATGAACCAAAACCAAACGATTTAAAGTCTTTTCAGTTGTCCGTGTCTTCATTCTTCTCCCCTGTCTCGTTCAATTCTTGCACTTTGATTACCCTGTAATCTTCCGAACACAACTCATTCCTATTTACGACGAGAGAGTGCAGAGAGTGCTGGCAAAGTAGAAAAGGGAACGTTTTCGTCACGTATGCCATAGAATGAAATAATGTTTCCCCCTCCGATTGCCCGATTCAGGTAAACAATGCGGGAATTCTCGTTGCGGGCGAGGTGGTCGATTGTCCCATCGAAGACTACGACAAGGTCACGAATGTCAATGTTCGCAGGTATGGTTGACGAAAATTTTCCGGCAGTCGTCTCATTCCTACTTCCGACGAGAGGGCGGAGCGGTATAAAGAGAGTCCAGAGAAAGTAGGAAGCGGTTTACTGACGGAACTTTTTCGCCAATATTACCCGTAGTTGACGACCGTTGACTCCGATTTCGTCAGCAATTATTCCAGCACTTGGACAGGTATATTTGGTTTTCAAAGCTTTGAGGACTAATAATCCAAGCCACAGCATTCCAAGCGTTCTAATAGCGAATAGCGGTTTCCGCACATAGGATTTAATCCTGTAGGCAAATAAGTTAACAAAAAATTTTGAATTTAAAAACTTAAGCTCGGTACTGTGATCCCTAACCTCTGAAAATTTAGTGGAGATTGGTTCAGCCACTCTTGAGAAAATTCAAAAATAGTGGTCAATTCGCTATTAGGTAGACACATTCTTCACTGGGCAGAATTCTGTGAAGCGTTCTCTTGAAAGCCTGTACAACGTACATAAGACCTATTTTAGAAATGGGAATTGCTGTTTCGAATCCTATGAGAAAATGTTATAAAGAAAATCTTGAGAAAGTACGAAATAAAGCTACTCGTTTGATTTACGTTAGAGCATTTAATACTTCATTTGATAATAGACCACCACCCGTCGAAAGAAATCGAACACTCAACATTTCCACATTATCTTACAGAAGAAAGGTTCGAGATCTCAAAATAGCATACAAACTCATGTTTGGTGCTATGAACTACGGCATCGATACATCCTCTATGTATCGCGTTCATCCAAGCAATACTAGAGGTGCTCCTTTTCGAATTGACGTGCCCATTCCAAAGACAAAGTTACGGCAGCACTCATTTGATGTTAGAACATCGCATGATATGAATGAGATTTTAAGAAAGGGATTTTCACCAAGTACTCTGAATTTTGTCGCCTTGTAAAGCAAACGTTCGGGTAACTATTTTATTTCACTGCATTCTCCTCTATTCTCTCTCTTCGTCGTCATATTTCCTTGTAATTGCTCGACCGCACGGACACTCCGCAAACGATAAATAAAAATAAAAATAAATCTTCTCCCGAAATTCGCGCTTTCAGCGTCATTCTCCTCACGCAATTGGCCATTCCGCACATAATCGCCTCAAAGGGAACGATCGTCATCGTGAGCAGCATTGGAGGACTCGTTGCTGTGAGTCACAAGCTCAGTTTTGTCTCCACAAGTTTATTTAAATACACTGACTCGATTTTTCTTTTTTTCCCTCGTAGGTGAGCTTATCCACTGGCATATGTTTGCATTATAGTGTCACAGTGTTCTGACAACAGTGAAAATTTTAAGTGAACGAGATGCCGAAAAATAACCCTGATTTCGGTAGGAACTCTTGCACGGAAAACATTGTATCCTAAGCATTTTGGCTCGTTCACTTAACACTTAGAACACTGTGGTGTTGGCAAATGAGTCGTGAGAAAGCGGCCAAGAAAAGGAAAGAATGGGTGCGAGTGGACGTGAACGAGACAACCCAATTTTAACTCACGGCGGACGGACGGGAGATAAAATATGCCTGTCTGAGAAGAAGTGAGAATGAGGAACGATGGGAGAGGGAGCTTGGACAATATTTTACCATTCTCTCCGTCTCTTTTCTTCTTCATTCTTCTTCGCTCTTTCGCAGTGAGTCATCTCATTATCCAACTGATTAACCGTCTTGCAAGGATACACAAGATGAAAGGCGATTAAACAAATTTTACCTCCCGTCCGCCCGCCGTGAGATAAAATCACTCAGTGCGGGTGAGTCGTGAGATTCTCCCGGCCATTCACGACTCATTATTTGCCAATGCTATTGCAATGCTCTGTATAGTGGAATACACCGTTCCGTCAGTTTCTTTCGTTCCACAATGAGTCTAACTCTCTTACTTTTGCACACTCTCTCGCCTTATATTCAGAATGATTTTCCGACGGGGATCTTTTTGATCCACTATAGTTACCCGAATGTTATTAATCGTTGGAGGCGATGAAGTGCTTGCAGTCAGCCGGCATCGCGTATTACTGCATGTCGAAGGCAGCGATCAACCAGTTCACGAAATGTCTCGCTCTGGAGATGGCACCCCATGGCGTAAGAGTCAACGCCGTCAAGTGAGCATCTTCTCCATTTATCTTTTTATTTCTCGAAACATTCTTGGACTAATTTTATTCCCGGGCCGTCTTGCATACCCGAAATATTCCCCAAACTTTCTGCAATTGCAGTCATAAGATTAAATAGATCTATTTTGCAGCCCGGGAGTGATCGCTACTGAGATTCACCGTAGAGTGGGAATGGATGAGGCGGAGTATGCTGATGTAATCATTTTTACAGTTTTACACCGTTTATCTGGGCTAGCAGTGGAGGGGTTCCAAAGGAGGGAGTCTTGATAGATAGGAGAGGTCGGGACTTCAAATCTTCGTCAAATACTCACTCAGCCCGTGGTGTCCATGATCTTGAGTATCCTCGCGATCCTGGTTTGGCGCTAGTTCCCCCGTGCGCCAAGTCTTCAGGGGGAACGATTCATCTTCTTGTCTTTATATCATCTTCTTGTCTTTATGTCTTCCTCATTTATATCATGTATTTATTATATCTAGATAGATGCAAATATTTTAACATTAAACGCATTAAAATAGTTCCGTCTTTACAGTTCTTAAGTCGGTGCAAGAGAACGCACGCTCTGGGCAGACCGGGGACGGTGGAGGAAGTGGCGAAGGCCGTACTGTGGCTGGCAGGCGACCAGTCGACGTTCACGACGGGACAACTTCTGAAGGTGGACGGAGGCAGGGAGATACTCCATCCATCACAGCATTGAGGAAGAGGAGATGAAAAAGATATACATAGTTGGATAAACACATTCGTCATTGTCTACCGTGATGGAAGGGAACGGGAAATGTTTTTCTAAAACACACAAAAAAGGACAAAAAACTTGGAACGCTTCACGAATTTGCGTGTCATCCTTGCGCAGGGGCCATGCTAATCTTCTCTGTATTGTTCCAATTTTAGTATATGTTCATTTGGAATGAACGAATGCTTACGTTTTGAGGTCGCTTTTATAACCGACTCGAATACTGCGGCCTAGGCCAGCCGGGTTTGCGGGGAATTGAGAGACTGACCGTGAACCAAGGAGTTCCAAATGTTGAATCGGTATTTTTGGAAACAGTTGTCTTAAATTGATAATGGAAGGTTGGCGCCAAAGAATAGAGGTTGCATGGCAAAAATGACATAGATATGCATAGATAAAAAGAGAGAAAAAGGGCGTGTCGAATTGCTTTTCTCGCAAAGACCATCCCTTCTACCAACGTGTGCTCCAATGCTCTGCTTCGAACCTCTAGACGCCCAAATTAGCGAATTATCTTCGGTACCAAGGTTGGTGTGGGTGCTTATTAGGCTAGCCTTGCGTCGACCAAACGTTCACTTCAAAGTTGCCTTCCTCCATCTGTCTCCATTGCACCTGATATACTCTCACTTCCACCTTTTCCGTCTATGGACATGCTTGCGATTTCGCTCTACGTAAGATATGCGAGCTTATGGTGAGGGAATATCGAGCGATACATTGTATTCAACTGATTAAGCATTGCTGCGATACTGACTATACTGTCTGCGTATCTTATTAGCACGTCAAGCGCGAGTTCTCTCTACAGATTTTGTCTATCTGCGACTTTGGTAAGTCGGTTTTACTGACGGTCCTACCAAGCAAGTTTCCCTCAATTCTTCGAAGCCGTTAGAAAAATTATACTGACAACGAGAGATGAGATGCTGTAACTAGATTCACTACAATGAAAAACTAAGCATTTATGCACAATTAATTCGTTGCAGATAATCAGTTGTTCGATAGACGTTGTGCTCGTTTCATCAAACGCTCAGATGGTAGGAGGATGCTACACGGCCAATGGACCCTTGGCCCAGCTCATAGGAGTCTATGCAACAGCTGTAAGTTTTTGGAAAACACAACGGTTGATCGCGGAATAATAATGTTGACATACAATTTGCTTGTGATAATATAGAAACTGCAGCAATGCTTCGTTGCACTTCTCTCGACTCTGCACATTCCGTACCAAGTGCTCTTCGTTTTACGACATCAAGTGAGTATCTATGAGGTTCATAGTTGGTATCGTAGTTCTCTATATTATTTATGTTTTTTTTTAATTTTAAATTAAATTAATTTTATTTTTTGAATTTATCTTTATCTTTATCATTACACCCTGCGGTGTGCGGCAGGTACGATTGAAAAAGGATATCACGGGGGCAGGAGTGGGGACAAAAAAGCTTCACTTAGAAATCTTCACTATGGGGTAGCGCAGCCGCTAGAGAAAGGGGAGCGAAGAAGAGAAAGAGACGATGGCCAACATACCGCCCTCACTTGCCAAGGTGAAAAGAGGGATTCTTTGTCTGAATTCTTGATGGAATAGGACGAGATGAGGTTGACAGACAAGAGAGACGACTGAGCCGACCGTCCACCGCGAGAACAGAGATATAATAAATGATCGTTCAATATTATCGTTCAATAAATGAATAAAATGTTTAGGCGGTAATGGAACCCGCTGGACGTTTCCACGTTTCTCGTGCGGGCCTGATTGTAATCACATTTACGGGAAGCCTATGCATATTTATTACTATCGCAGTTTATCAGGTAAATGGATATTTGATATTCGACTAAGATGGAATCTATAATAATTTTCAGATTTCACTTATTCGAGACAGTGAGCGAATTACCAGTCTGTATGCGGTTTGTCAAAGAATAATCATGCATTGAAGAAAATTGATCTGCAGGAATATGAGGTCGTATATTCGGTATCGGTTCCGATCGACAAGTTTGCTTGCATAAGCAAGGACTATCTGATGCTTATTAGTGTCTATCTCATCGGAATTCTGACGTATAACTTTCTCTTCATAGCAGCTGTAAGTTAGCTATATCGTATTCTATAGAATTCATAGAACACACATTGTAACGCAGAATATATGTTAACAGTTCTCACTGCATATCTTCTACATTCTCCGAAGAGCGAGTTCTAACAAAGAGTGGAGTTATCACCAGCGCAAAGCTGCTGTGAATTTACTGGTACAGGTTAGTATAAATTATCAAGAGAATCTCCGTTCTCTTCATACTATGCCTATTTCACACTATACCTATACCTGTTCTTCGCAGGCAACCCTTCCTGTTGTACTAATAATGCTTCCAATCCTCTCTTTTGTCTTCTTTGTCCATCACAAGGAAATGATTGAGCGTAAGTCAGTGATCTACTATTGTTTTATGCTTCACACAAACAACGAAGGGAAACTTCCTAGTTCATGCATTTCCCGCTTACTCATCATAAAATTAACCTTATGCGCGTCATTGGGTCAGTTGCTTTTCATGTAATTAGAAAGTATGGGTTTCAGTTGTAAGCACGATCTCCTTCCAAGTGGTGGCCCTGCACCCGTCTGTTCAAAGTGGTGTGCTTCTGCTCTCCTCCACCGAATACCGACGGAGACTCTACCTTCTTCGTTCGCGTTTCATGCGACGAGTCTTCAACTCTCGCAAATTCCAACTTGAAAGCATCGCCCTGGACCGGAATACTGTTTTCAAGCGATAAATATTACATTTTCTGAGCTCGCAAAGGCCATTTCACATCTTTGATTCATACATACAATGAAGCGCCTGCCCTGCAAGATATTGGAAAAAATAAAGTTCAGGGCGATATATAATTTTACATGATCTCTGATTTTCATGAAATCCGTGCGAATTTCGCCAAATGTCCCACCTGTAGGACTAATTTTATTTTCTCAATTTTCGCAAATCAAGAAATTCGTGTGCAAAACATCAAGAAATTCGTGTGCACTTGAGCATAGTTTTAGTAATGTTCTTTACTGACCAAAAAGCCTGAATGGTAAGAACTACTCCCACAATTACAAATCAACTGCCATTATCGGATTCTTTTTATGTTTCATTGCGGAAGCTGACTAAAGTAGAACTAAGCAGGTACATATTAGGGTGGACCATAAGTTTCGAAACACTTGACGAAGATATTTATATTTTAGCGTAGGGACCAAAACTCAATTTTCTAATGGTGTTGGTACGCAGAGCGGGAACAACTCTTATTATATATATACTAAGTCTCTACATTGATCGGTCGTTTCTCTTTTAGGTATTTCTATTCCGTGAACGGTGGGTGCTCGTCCCCATATGTCACTGAGACTTTTTGAAATCTTTAATTGTAAAACAATCCGAATGAATGCCATACTTATCTTTCGGGAATATTTCGACCCCGAAGCCCTTACTCATGTCAGCATCAAACTGGGCTCGTTTCGATAAGGGCGATTTTTCGGCCAAAGACCAATAACGGCCAGGAAGGTCGATTACTGTCGGTTCTATTCCCGTTCTCTCTGAATTCGCCACCAAACCAAATGGGTAATATTTGGAACTCTCAAGGGTAGTATGACCACCAACTACCACAGTGTAGTGAGTTCTTCATTCCACTGAAATGGAATGTAGGTAGGAGACCGGAAGTCATACCGCTCGATCTTACCCCTGCGCCTTAGCGATAGAGGAATTTGGACCGCATTCAAATGTATTTCTTTCTCAACTCCTGTCACTTTTCAACCAGCTGATAGAATAGCTCAATAAGTGCGTCTACTGTGGAAATTTCACCAATGGACTAATTAGGGTTATCCAAGATGGCCAGATTTCCACGCGATGAAAGTGGGTTGTTCACTCGTGGAGACAAATCCTTATCTCTTGATTTTATTTTCAAAGTGTTATGCACTGTTAGGTTCTCAATGAGAATGTTATGTTATAACACCTTCGCTATATGTCCTTATTTACCAATTTTGAAGCAAAAAACTGTTCTTCTCACTCTGTCACTGCGACATCCTTGTCTACAGGGAGAAGGCTCCCGCTCTCCCAAATCTATGTTGACCCGGGCTGCTCTACAGTTATGTAAATTTGACGTACTCCTCCATCCATCGCATAGCCCTAACCTTCCTCCATTTGACAACCTTTGATTTTGGACGCAGCAGCGCTTCTACCGTAGGAGAAAATTCAAGAGGAAGGAGGATGTCAATGGCAGATTCACCACATAGATTGATAGACAGTCTGAGTCTTTCTGGAGGGAGAGGAATAATAACATGTCCAATTGATAGAGGACGTTAGTGGCTAGCAATGCCCATCATACCATATGGATCTCTTTCTTTTTACTTTTCATATATTACATTGGATGAAAAATGTGAAAAGTGTTTCGAAACTTATGGTCCACCCTAATAAATAGAATGCAAAACTTGTGAATAGAGAGCAGAAATAAAACAGTTGTTTTATGCATTGCTCTTTACTCTTCGTTGTTCAGAGCCCGCTTGAATTGCAATCATTGTCTAGGTATTTATATTCTGTGCACTTGTAATTCAACTTTATGCAACGCTTCAACTCGTATTTAGGTGTGTAATAAAAAATAGCCATTCGTAAGCGAGTCTAATTTTGTCTTAGATGGGGAGAGATCCAAAAGTGTCCGCTATGCAGAGCTACGTACCTATCGAGAATAACAATTTAATATTTTCTTTTTTTGACAGTGCACAATTCTCTTGTAGGAGGATGTTGTTCTAGATACACCCATCAAAATCACACAATAATTAGTTAAATTATTTTTTTTTGTAGTTTCGGAGACTAGTGAAGAGTGAAGGTGGGTCGTCCGATACACGAGATCTTCGATGCTTTGTCCTCTCCCTCCTCTGGATGGGGAACTGCCCACGGTTGCACCTCAGCTGAACAACGTCGTTCCGACTCATAACGCTCTTGAAGAGGTGAATATTATTGACGAAAGGTTTCCGTCATCAAACGTACTCTTTTTATGCCACTTTCTTCTCTCGCTGAAAGTAGGAATGAGATGACTGACGGAACGTTTTCGACAGCTATATTTGACGGAGGAACGCTATTTTCAATATATTGTGAAACCAATTTTCAGTGATAGGGCAGTATTCAATGAAAAAGACCTTTCCCGTAGAAATAGAAGACGATGGCGGCGATGATTTGTAGCAGAGAATTGGTGAAGAAGACGATCTGCCAGGTGTATGGGGTACGCTGAAACGAACACTTTCATTGGATAGGAGCATGACAAATATCCGTTTTACCATAGCACCATTGATCGTTTGCCATACTCATTTGAATAATTATTTTTTGGACAACTTCAATCAAAGCCTACCAACTGCATGGCCACGGATAGCCATAGAGGAGCTAGCACGTTGGCTATACTGGCAGAAGTCATGGCGAGTGACGTCATCGTACCACTGAATTCAATTTCGCTGTATCGTATCTATGAAATTGCCATTGTTAATTGTATAACGCTAGAGGGAACTATACAGGAAGACGTGATGATGAAATACTTATGCTGATAAACCTGTGCTGCGGAGCGATCGAAAGAATGGCAGTGAAGAAGCCGGGAATGCCCGCGGAGATGAAGACTCCTATTGGTCATTTACTTTATTTTGCCCAGATATTACATGTAAATAAGGCATAAAAGCAAAGCATCATAGAAAAATACCATTAAATCCGAGGAAGATGGCTGCGAGCCAGGGCCGTTGGCACGAGGGAAAGACCGCGAGACAAATGAAGGTAAGGGCACAGCCGACACAGGCTGAAGGGCATACTGTCGGAGAAGGTAATTTTTCCTCCTCATAAATATCCCACTTCAAAAGGATATAACTAAGATAGTTATCTGAGAAAACATTCGGTCCCCCAACGACCGCACGCAATAAGCGTATTCGATAAATAAAAAAAAACCATAACTTACAGATTGTCTGGAAGAGCATGCAGGTCTGCGTGGCTGTCAGACGATTCTATAATTGTGATATGACATATTTGAGTTCTAGGTTCTTTGAGATCTTCTTACCGTAGTCTTGAGGCGATCGGCTATGATGGACAGAATATTCTTGGAGATGAGCTGAGTGACGAAGGGAATCATCGTGTACACTCCGTTCTAGACACAAGACTATTTTTCGGCTAACAACATTTAGATAATATCAATGTTATCGAGGCAAAAGTGCCGTCAGTGACTCATTCCTGCTTTGTTTGTACTTTTGTACTGAAAATACGTAGTGAATGAAATACTGAGAAATAGGTATGTGCATACATGTGCCAGAGGGACCATCAATTCGTCACGGAAGTATGTGGGGAGGAAAGCCTGCAAGTAGAGAATCTCCCGCTTTTCCGACGACCCTCTGCCAGTCGGTATTTCCCAATTTGCTACTGTCTCTGCGTCTCTCCTATTTTCATGCTCTCTCGCGTCCACTCTTTTAGTTTGCGTAGGAATCTATGGTGCAGAACATCTTGCGGGCATTTTCTACTCCGCCTCGGACGGTCTTACCATAAGAAGGGTGGCGGTGAAGTTATAGTTGAATTGTGCCACGAGACACGCATAGATGGCGGACGATTTGGCCATTGCTCTCCACGGAAGCGGACCAGGCTTCTGCAGCGGAAACAGTAACTGATATAAATTGGCCCATCCTTTTTTTTCATTTCGAGCATACCAGTATTTCAAAGATCGTCCCACCTTCTTCCTCTGGATGGCCTCACGGAGAAACAGCGCCTCGTGAACGCTTATGAACGGGTTGTTGTCGGGATTGTTCGAGGAGAAGATGATCCACACTACGAGGAAGAGCACTCCGATAGAACCTGGAGTATAGATGACAAGCGTAGAAAGGATGAGGATAACCGACCGAAGAGGTAGAAGATTGCTTGCCATCCGAGAATGGAGGTACACAAGCTGGAGGAGATTATGGCCGACAGCGAAGCCGCCAGCTAAAACAGTCCGGCACTTGGAATCATTCCTACTTTCGACGAGAGAGCGAAGCTGTATGAAGAGAACCCGGCAGGACTTAGCTTAACTCCTTCGTCGGTAAAAATATTCCCAGATAAGCACCTAACCTGATTTCCGGACGTGTAGATGGCCGCGCACGTCGATCGTTCATTGCGGGGAAACCACCGACCGGCCATCGATCCGATGGAGGGAAGAACGAAACCCTGATAGGCAGGTAAACAGGAGAAAATGTACCCATCTCGCAACCAGGGGTGGGCAAAGGCCAGAGTATTTGAGGACTTGGATTCAAACCCGTAACAAATAAGTTGCATATACTTCGGCAACGCCCATAGCGATCCTGGAGAGGAAGAAGGCGGAGAAGGAGAGTTCCGAGAGGAACGGAGAAGCGAAGGTGACTACCGTATACGTGATAAGTGCCACTGAAATAAGGAGAATTCAGTCAAAAATAAGCTTTATGCAATGCTATGGCTATCTATAACGGCTTACTGGAGAAGCACAACTTGGCGCCGAATTTATCGGCGATTGTGCCCGATACAAGGATGGTGGCAAGGGAACCGTAAAAAGTGGAGGAGAAGAGGAAGGACTGCATCTGGGGAGACCACAGGAGCGTACCCTAAAACGGGGCGGTATTAGGAATTATTGAAGACGAATGCTTTAATTTAAAACTTCACTGGAATCATATCCAAATATTAGAACTGTCAATGCATTCCAAGTTTCACTGATTTAAATGGACGGACATTGTATCCCTGTTCTGCCAGTTCATCGGCAGTCCTTATGCATGTCTGTGGGATGTGTGAGCCGTTGTGCAGGATTGACACGGCTCGGGTTGAGGGAAAGGCTGTTGAGTTGACCATGCAGACAACTGCCATGCCTGGGCGAAACACAATAATTCCATGGTACAATCAATCATTTATGGATGCATTTTATCATAATAAATAAGTTTGCATACTAAGATCGAGCCTCATCGATACTGTTGTGTAGAGACCGAGCATCATGAGGATGGCCATACGAAGACGTTGAGATTTGAACGAGAAGAGGGGTGGGGGAGGGATGATCTAAGTGGAGTTTGTGATGGAAATGGAACTATAATAAAATGATATAGCAGAAAACGCGTTGGGTGGAAATGAAGTTGTTTGTAAAAAACAACTTCAGGAAGAACAACATCACTTGCATAAATTGGACGGCGCTGACCACACACAAGTATGACGCAGGTGATGATAGAGAAGAACAATGAGACAATCTCATGCTCGTTTTACGCGTAAGCGTACATAAAATAAAATAAAATTTTGTTATAGCACGTAGATTTATACAAAAGAATAGATACTGCTTCAAATATTCAAGATGCATACCGGCAACGGTGACGGCGGCGGTGGAAGTGATGGCGGATAATAGGGAGATGGTATACTATCTGAAGATAGCCATAGATATTATGACTACTTCTTTCGTAACCTTCAAAGAAAGGAAAAAGGGATAGTTTACCAGTTCCCGAAGACATTTCACTGTATGCCGACTGAACGCTCTCTTTTCGGTCGGACATTTCTAAGAAATGCTAAGAAATTTCGGAATCCTTGTGTTTGTTGTGGTCTTCTCTACGAATGAGAAGCGGTTTGTTGATCTTACTGAAAATAACGGATAAAGTTAGAAAGAAATAAAAATTGTGATGCAAAAGATATGGTGAAAAGTGCTGATAAAGCTATTAAATGACACCTCTGACCATCTCATTCATTTCTAGGTACAAACAGTTAACGTGCGGTTGATTGATTGCGAGAGACAAGAGTGGAGTGAAGAGAGCCAGGCAACGAGAGAAATCTTTGCAGAGCTTTTACTAACACAACATTCTAGACCTTTGGAAAGCGAAAATGACAATGGCATTGCCTGTTGTGACTTTCAGGATGCTCTCGGTGGCAGATGGAGAGTAGGTTTAGTGATCATAATCATGCCTTTACTTTATCATTCACAATAATTCTTTCGTGGTGCGCGCCACACCGATCTACCGTATTTGGAAACGTCAGAATGATTTTTCGCTTTCCAAAGGTTTTGCATTAGGGCAGAATACAGTGCTAAGCAACGGCGAAGTTTCATGTCTTCTACATGTTGGTCGAAACTCAGTTCTCTGAGAGCTAAATATCCAATGGTGTAGAGAAACATATGGTCAAAAAGTGGCCGGAAGGGGCCTTTAAATAAGCCTCAATTCTATAAAAAAATAATAAAAAAATAAATTGATGCACGTTCTCCTATTTTATTCTACAGACGGAGGAATAAAAAGATTCGAAAAGTTAAAGTATATTTCAAACAAACAAAAAAGTAGAAAACGACGAGTGGCCGGAGGAGCTCCGTTTATCGAGTGATGCGATGTGAGGATATTTGCATAATCAGTCGACGGCATGCAGGGATAGTGTGTTTATGTGCACCGTTGGAAAGGGGAAGGGGGATGAAAAGGACGGGAGGATGAATAGTGGGCAAGTGAAGGGCTATCCTGACAGCGATCATTCGCGTTTCTGATATGTGTTTTGATGTTTATTTGTTGTATTAATGCAATAGAAGAAATGTAACATTCTCGTCGACAGAACACACAAAGTCTTTATTAGTAAGTATACCTGAATTATCGCTCATGGAATCGTTTGGAACGGGCAATCGTATATAATTAGAAACTCGGAACAATCCAACTTATTTGTACATTTTTTCGCAAATGAGTGAACCACCATTCATAGTTAAAGCTGGGCTAGATTATTGCGATTTTTTGCGATCCTCTTCAGAAGATAAACCGCAGGGCTGCCGGTTGATCTCGAGCCACTTTGATCTGTGAAGGCAAGCGATTGAATGAGATCAAAGCTTAAAGTTCAAAGTTCAAAGTTCAAAGTTCAAAGATAGAAGTTCAACCTCGCAGATGACGTGGTGCTTCTCTGTGTCGCAGTCGGCCGCCGACCACTGTCCATCCCAGTCCTCGGTCACGATGCGGCACGACTTCATAGGGGTTGGCTCTTGGCCTGAGAGAGATCAAAGATCAAAGATTGATTTTTAATATCAAAGAACAAAGATTAAATATCGCTACCTGGAAGATAGTGCCTGTAGTCACACTCGGTCTTCGGCTCGAGCCAAGTGTCAGCGCCGCGTGTGATTCCTGTAACATTACTTTTCGGTTATTTAGCTCACATAAACCTCCTATGCAAACAATTCCAATTAAAAGTCGTTTCCCATCCTACAGGATTATATATGCTTCCTCTTCATCTGCACCTTCCCAGCCGTTCTCAATACCCAGTTCCTCTAAGTTCTCCGCTCTGCACAAAGTGAGCGTCCTCCAATCCACCTCATTATAAGCCCCCCCCCCATTGCGTGTCCCGGTCACGCTGCACTTTGTACAGCAGCTTTGATAGCACTCGTTTATTGTCTAGAACTGCACGTGAACAAGCTTTTCGCTAAATTTGCAAAATCAACCAGACTATAATCTAGAAAATCGGAACGTATAATTCGTGATTCCGCTGCTACGGTCTTTAGCGATTTTTTCACGCTTTGAAGCGGCACCATTCCTATCCAAGACAAGATATCAGAAACATGGATAGCTTTTTGAGATCAGTATTTCCTAGAGTTTCGCATAGTACATATTAGAATTTGATAAGATCAGATTGAAAGGTACCGGAATCGGCGCTACGATCGGAACGATTATATCTTTCCTTTTTCCCTACTATAGCACTACGCGTTTTACCCTTATGCAGAATGACTAAGCAATATAAACTGCGAGAAGAATAGCTTGAAAAATTATTGTCTCACAGTAATACTGCCCTTTCCCCCCTCTAACCCTTGCAAACCCGTTCCGTCTCCATCCTAAACTCGTACTACCACCTCGTGTGGGGTGAAAGGGCTCGTCTCCTTTCCCCCTTCCCCCTTTCGCTTCTTCTCGTTTGCTTTCCCTTCTGTCTTGTTCTCTTCTTTTCTTTCCGGATCTTGCTACCATTTAAGGTATTAGCCAGCCCCCCCCCCTTCTTGTCACTTTCACTACAAGGTGGCATTGCGGTGCAAGGAGAGAGAATTTCTACGCAGCACTGATAGTGTGAATTACGCTTGGTTATTACAACTCCATGGCATTTTAACTATCAAACAAAACAATACGTAAGCAACAAAAATTAGAAATAGAAAGCAAATAAAGTGCCTACCTCGCACGAATTGGTTCTCGAAGAAGGAGCAGACGGAGACGAGGGTAGCATCCTGAGACGGTCTATTAGATTTGAGGAAAAGGAAAGATGGACTATTATCGGAGGAAAATGTACGTTGAGAGAGCTGCACATTTCATTCCGCTAACCACCGTAAAACTTCAGCCGGAGCCGGCTTTTAGCCTAAGCTGGCATTTTGCCAAGAGAGTTTCACTGTATTTAGCGAAGTGCGCTGCAAAGACTTCTCAACGTTGCTTTTCCTCCAATAGTAAATTGGGATTATACATGAAAACTCATGGCGTTTCAGATCCCGTAGACCCTCAACTTGGTGCATGGTATGCATATGCATTAGTTGCGGTTTTTTGTCTGAGCTAGTTATTTGCTTAGGTAGTATCCATACCCCTTAACTCCCTCCCCCACGCGTACAGCGTAGATAAAATTAAATTACACACCTGGTCCCTGATCTTGATAAAGAGCGGCGCAAAACTTGAAACAACGAAAAGAGATAGAGTTGCAAAAAGAGAAAAATAGAAAAAGAGAAAAACGACTTGAAGTAACCTTGGCCTCGCAGGTCTTGATCGCCTCCTTGTAGCTGACCTTCGTCTTCGCATCGTACTGAAATCACTGTGATTAGTCATTCTCCATATTAATATTAGTTCCAAATACCTAAACGAACGTGAAGAATGAATAATGAGAAAAGAGCGTACGTAAAAGCACTTGCTCGTTCCGCCATACTCGATCCACTGATCCGAGGGGCAGGCCGCATCTCAAATAATGATTTTGTTTGGAATTTAAAGCTATCTATTGCTAAGGAAAGCATGCCAACTCACATGCAGAGGCGACGATTGCCGATAGCACGAAAAGAGTGAAGATAGTCATAGTAGGCGTCTCTTGCGGGGAAGGATTGAGCTGAAGGGAACGAGGCGGGGCTTATATACGTACGTACAAAATTGAAGAAGCTCCGGGGGAGAGATCACTGGTGTATCTTTATCGCCGGGATTCTCTTTAGAAATACATGCTCTCTCGCTTTGGAGACCTTGTGCTCCGGGTGCTCTAGCGAGGGACAAACAACTTGTGCACGAATAGCTAACGGTTCGGTGATCAAGTAAGCACGATTCGGAAATTACATTAAAAACTACTTTGTACTTTATAGACCAGCGACAGTCTTGGGAAAATAACCAATCAAGATCTCGGTTGTCCAGTCGGTCGGGGATTATCATTGGCAAACTCGGGAGATAGAACATCGAAATGGAATGCCCGAGATGGCATCAATTACTGCACAAGAAGTAGAACAGATGCAAACATTTGAGGTGGAGGAGGAATGGGTGTTACTGTGTATACAAGGAAAGGGAAGGGAATGGAGGGCGAAGAGGAGGAGGAAGAGGAGGCAATGGGGCAGAGATAGAGTAGGATTAAGCGAGTTGTGTGAATGAGGAGAGGTGAAAGGAGGGGGAAGAAGGGGGGGGGGGGGGGGGAATGGGAGTGTAGTCATGGCAGATGACCAACCCCAACCATTATCGGATTGAGCCAAACGAATGAAAGAGGGGGTTGGTGTGATCTTTGGAATGAGGTTTGGAGAGGAGATACGGCAGGTTGAGTTTCGAAGGTAGGAGAGACTAGGCGAATTGTCGCGTTCCTGGAGAAGGGTCTGAGCTGAGTAGAAAGGCAGCTGCTCAGTTGTTCTTTTTTATATACACTTCCGGGGGGAGGTCACAAAGTCGGGGAATGACTCATGATGATTGTGTATGACACACACACGCTGTGGTTGCCATGGAACGCCTTATTGTCCAAGGTTGGCGAGGTGGCGCAACTTCTTTGAATAGGTTTCAGCTGGTGAATAAAATGGCTCATGTTTACAGCATTTTGCTGCCATCATTATATGCGATGAAGCCATTTTAATAATCCAAGCTTTAGGATACGAATCAATGAACACCTTGTCCGTTGAACTCTTGTAGTCTTCAGAAGGCAACATCACTCTTCCAACAAGGCCCATTCTTCTCCTTATTCTTCCCCTTCCCCTCCTTTCCCTTCAAGCGAACAAGGAACATTGTCGCAGTGTAGAGAAGATCCTCTTGCAGCCGTCTTTCATGTGTTTACGTATAGATAGATACACGAGTGTTTACCATGCGCATACTTGCGATTCACCGTACAACTACAAACGTCTGCGGAATACACGTACAGATTAGCATGTAAATCAGAGGACAATAGTATACAGTATTTCTAGAGACAGCTATGTTTCCCGTAGCAAAGCCTAGTCAGCGTAATCCATAGTACAATAGCCCGTGAAAGTTGCGCAACCCGGCTTATCCAGCGCCTATTCAGAGCCCACTAATCGGGGCAGAATATCCGTGAGGCTATCGGCGTGCGCCAACTCCAATACATGCATGAAAGCCGGATCAGGCAGCGTTTGCACTCTGCTTTGATCTTTGGCAAAATCCGGAAGGGGACAAGGTTCGCGGAAGGGACACAGGGAAAGATGTAGGGAGAGATCGGGACAGGGACCGAAGGAGAAGGTGGGAAGGGACTCGGTAGAGGGGAAGATACGGGTGAAGCAGGGGGAGGACCAGACAGAACGGGCAGTCTTGGTCCACTTGGGAAAGATGAGGGTACGGTGCGGGAGCGAGGTGAACAGGCGCTGCAATGTGACTGTTGACTACTCGTTCAGAAGAATAAGAAGGCCACTTAGTACACTTTGTCAAGTTAATGGCTTAAAGGGACATGGAAGCCAAAAAAGATTGGCTTTCATGTGAAAGTTTATCGCCCAAATAATATAAAAACCAAAACCAGAGTGCACAAAAATGTCTACTTCGCGAGATATCCTAAAAATCGTTTCCCAGCCAAGGCGCAGTCTTACGACGCTTAGCGCATAGGAACAAGGTAAACGGCATCGACGTATTCCCGGAACAAATAAATATCTCTCACCTGCGGAAATTTTTTAAAAATATTTTTCAAACACTATTATCTTTACTATCGTCTCAGAAACATATTCTAGAAGTATGGTCATGTTCGCTTTCACAAAATTTCTCGCTTCCATGTCCCTTTAATTGCAACAGTTAAATGATTACCTCTCTCATCTCCTTGCAGGTCAACGATAAGCAGTTGAGGTTGACTCCGCTGAGGAAGGACGAGAGGGCGTAGAGGGCGTCTACCGGGAGATCGAAGAGCGACGCGGCATCATCGTCCTTAAGGTGGCTAAACATAGTAGCAATAATTCAGCGACGTATGAATGCTAAATTCAATAAATCCAAGAACGCCGACTGTGGATGGCGGATGGAGGTAGTCTAGCGTAGGACGAAATGAGAAGGATCCGACTTCGGACAGAAAGCGAATCTCACCACCTGTAACATTAGACACATCGGTAAATTATTCAAAATCAGCAGGGGTAGAAGTATTTTGAATAATCGAAAAAAGCTAGCCCTTTCCTCCTGTGGCCTGAACAGGAAGCATACAGGTATAGTGTGAGGTTCGCGGTGAGTTCTCCGATCTCTGACCTTCGCATCGCCTTCTCCTCGAAGTGAAGGTGCAGCCTAGTCGCCACAATGGACATCTAGTGACCAGCGACTCGAGATCGCATTCCGTATTGGAATGTTGAGATAGTGTGTGGTCACCTGGAAAAGCCCAGACTGACTCAGGATATGTAGTGGAATAAACCGATGACCCGTCAGTTTCTTTCGTTCCAAAATGAGTCTAGTTCTCTCACGTTTGCACATTCTCTCGCCTTATATTCGGAATGATTTTCCCACGGATCTTTTTAATCCACTATAAGTTCTGTGAGATCAGGATCATGAGTCAAGAATATACCTATATCATGAGAGAAAGGATGCCCACCTACAGCCGCTCTCGGTATCGCACATTCGCACTTCCGCGTGTACAGGGTCCGTCCACTGGCTATCACGTAGATGTTGTCCGATTTGCGCGTGGTCTCGAAGTGGTGGAAGAGGTTGAGGGAGAGTAGGAGGGGAGGGGAGGGGAGGAGGGAGTAGAAGGGGGCACGGGTGCAGTAGGACGGACGACGGCGACGGGCGAGCAGCAGCTCCCAGCGCGCGTCCGCTCTCAAAACAATGTTAAGCGAACGAGCCAGAGTGCTTAGGATACGGTGTTTTCCGTACGAGAGTTCCTACCGAAATCAGGGTTATTTTTCGGCATCTCGTTCGCTTAACCACAGCATTCCGCTCGGTGAAGAATGTGTCTAATAGCGAATTTATCACTGTCTTTGAATTTTCTCAAGAGTAGCTTAACCAATCAGCACCAAATTTTCAGAACTTCTTGAATTCATGGTGGCGAGCTTAAGTTTTTAAATTCATAATTTTTCTCTCACTGGTTCGCCTACAGGATCGGATCCTATGCGCGAAAACCGC
>LS874896.1:566142-577144 GCA_900490955.1 Micoletzkya japonica | reverse complement strand
TAGGAGCAAATGAGTTGCACGTTACTAGTGTGCAAGGTTCTAGTAAACAGCTGATGGACCCTCTCTATCGATGTGTTATTCATTCAAGTCGCTCACTAACACCCGAGCCTCCCGCTCCAAGATAAAGTAGATATCCCCTAGTCCTTCCCTTCCTACAAGAATACAAAGAAGACAGGCGACGTCTTCTTATGTATTTCATTGGTATGGTGGAATAAACCGATCCGTCAGTTTCTTTGAAATAAGAGAGACACGATCGACGGAACATTTTCCTCAGCCATAATTGACATGTCAACTGCAGTTGGCATAGTGGAATAAACCGATCCGTCAGCTTCTTTCGTTCCAAAATGAGTCTAATTCTCTCACCTTTGCACACTCTCTCATGCCTTATATTCGGAATGATTTTGCGACGGGGATCTTTTTAATCCACTATAAATACGTGAGCAATGAAAATGTAATAGTCTAATTGTAAGAACTCACTATCCATGCCGACGCCGGTGACCGTAATTAAGGTATCGTCGTACTGGATGTCCCGAGTGGGAAGACATGCGGGAAATATCTTATTGTTGAAAGTGACGTCCTCCGTCAGCTCGAGAAGAGCATAGTCAAAGGCCGAATTTCCATAATTGATGTGCAAATACACCCTGACATTCGTACAACATAATGTCTTCCTAACCAGTCAAGTAACATTACAGAGGATGGTTTCCTAGCCAACTTGGCTGAACTTCACACCGCATTATAAACCAAGCCAAAAATATCAAAAAGCGAAACTGTACTTCGAATTTAGCCATTGCGATTTTGCGAATGGTCCCGCACGGAAAACATTAAAATTAAATTTTAAAATGTAGCGCTATCCTAGCCACCGTCAAAACAGTTTCTCCGAACCATCGTAATACTCACGTTCTTTTTATTCAATGTAAGTTAGTTTCAGGATCTCTCTTTTTCGCTTTTTGATGTTGTAGAATGTTGTGCCTCACTTATACCACAGCATTCCTAGCGTTCTAATAGCGAATGGCGGTTTCCGCTGTGATCTGTCGTCACTGCGTCCACAGAAATGAGTCAAAATTAGCAAATTTAAAAACTTAAGCTCCTCCTCATCAGTCTAAAGAGCTGCCAAAATTTGGTGAAGATTCATTCAGCCATTGTGGAGTAAATTCAAAATTTGTTGCCAATTCGCTATTAGACACTTCCCCTTTTGGTCGGAATGCTGTGATACGAATTTACTACGAAATTTATAGCACACGTTTATGCTTTTGTGCACTTTGCTCATGAAGCAGAAACCCGACCAAGCACTCACGACGGCATTGCGGTTCTTGGAATTATGATGCGCTTAACGAAGGCAATCTGTTGCCGAGTCTCGTTGCATGCCAATTTCTTCTGCAACGCAAAAGGTTGCCAAAGAAAAAAAGAACGTTGTGAGAACTGTGCAGCCACGTTTCGCGAAGCACAGTTGACACTCTTGGCAAATGTCTTGGCAAAAAACGTGAATTATAGAGAAAAAAATATTTGCACTTCACAATGTTCTGACAACAGCGGAAATATTAAGCGAACGAGATGCCCAAAAATAACTCTGATTTCGGTAGGAACTCTCACACGGAAATCATTTCATCACAGGTTTTGTGGCTCGTTTGCTTAACATTTAGAACATTGTGACTTACATAGCCGTAGCTCATGTGGGTTGCCTCGTCGACGGGTGTTAGGTCATTTCTCCCTTTCACGTGTACGTAGCACGTATCTCCGTAGTGGACGGCATAGCGATCGGGTAGATTATAAGACTCGACGTTGCCGAAATAGCTGAAAATGACATTACGTTCTCCCCTTTATTTACCATAACTGTGTAGAAGCAGTCAACAGCATAAATTGCTGGTTGTTGTTAGTGCGAACTTCTAGAAATTCATAAGCAAAAAATCACTGATAAATTAGGTAGATACATAGTCATGAATCGTTGACTCGCCCTTCAATAACATTTCTGTTGCTAGCTCTAGCCGCAGATGGCCGAGTTTCTAAGTAGAATAGGTTTCGCGGGCCCCGCTCATTGGAGCAGATGGGGTGATGGGTAAGGAAGGCGCAGGGTAGTGCAGAGGTAAAGTTATCGAGTGGTTTCCGGCTACCGCGAGTTCTATTCCCATTTGCTGCGAAAGGTTTGCTGGTGGTGATACCCAAAAATAGGTCTAGATTATTTGCAGCTTATCTCATCACATAATGGCGAGCTCCATTTCAAAATGAGCAGATAAGCTCGAGATAATTTCCCACATTAAACGTGCGGCTGGTTTCTTTATTTCATCTGAAAGAGCAATGTCGAAAACCTACAATCCTAGTTTTGCATCTTCTTCCCGCCATTCCCTACTGTTTAAATGAGGCGAGAAGTTGTACGCAAAGTTACATTGCTCTTCAGGGACCGCGCGAATACGAATGTCATTCTGCGAATACTGTAGCGCGCGAGCGGTCTGATTCGTAGGCATCGCTTCTTGAAGGAATGGAGACATGCTTTTTGATAACGACTAAAATGAAAGAATGTTCAAAATATGCTCTTGAGGGATAGCAATGTGCTCAGAGGGGCCCTTTGAGTTTTTAAATTGGCGAATTTTAACTCATTTTTGTGGAAGAAATGACGATAGATCACAGCGGAAACCGCCATTCGCTATTCGAACGCTAGGAATGCTGTGCGTCGATAATATATGGGAATACTTTGAACCCTACTCTGTTAGGAACGCAGGCTCAACAATTTATGCAAGATTAGCAATACTCTTACTCACTCATGGATGTCGTAGATCTTGTTAAATCCATCCCATTTTCCGTATTTGCTCAAACAGTGTCCTGCTGTTAGAATATGGCGCTGCAAACAGCATGTAATCAAACTAGTGAATCTTCTAATATATCGTGAAAAAATTTCGTACCCCTGAAACGCGGAAATCGAATGACCGCTTTCGGAACTATAGTAGAGAAAAAACGAAGATATCTCTTCCCTCGTATCGGGTGGTCGGGTGACCCTGTCGTCTCTCTCTATTCGTCCCCTTCCCCCGTCATTCTACCAAGAAGATGAGGTGAATCCCCTTTGACCTTAGGCAAGTCAAAGGTGCCCCTAGCCTAACAAGTCGTCTCCTCCCCTCTTCTTCTTTTTTTCCTTCTTCTGCGGCTGCCCTTCCCCATCTAGAAGTCTTGAAAGTCAAGCATCGTCCCCACCCCGTAACGAAGTTTTTTTTTCAAGTGAAGATTCCCCCAAGATTTCCTCCCCTTTCTTATCGTAACCCTCCCCAATCCTGCCGCGCACCTCATCGTGCAAACGATAAATAAATAAAATAAAAAAATATAATCGGTCCAGGGATCCCCCGATGCCAGGCCCTCTAGATAAAAAGCGGAAGTGTTTATGCGCGGAACGATATATTCTTCCCGGGAATTTAGCGAAACTGTTGAAGCGGTTATAGCGGTCTCTTGTTGTAATTTCGTGTCATTTCGTGTTTTCTTTTTTTTCAATTTGAATATTTCTTCATAATATCACACTCATGAACGAAATAGACCACATTTGATGCATTATTTTGTCTGATCCCAGCTCGGTTTTTCGATGCAAGATCATAATCTCAATAATGAGCAAAACTGAAAAAGAAAACATAAAAGAAGCTGTAAGAACGCACGCAGCACCCAAACATACAGAATAAATCGAGCAGCAAAATCGAAAATAAATCGTTCCGAAGATGACGTATAAATTCCACTTCTCGCTAAGGCCAGTAACTTTTACCAGCCCGTATTTTCGAATTATACGTTCCGCTTTTCTCTACTATACTAATAAATTACATCTGATAATTAAATTATTATATTCCTAAAATTCAGTAAAATGGTGAGTAATCTACTCTTTTAAGAGAATTATTTCCTAGACAGCTATGGAATTTTCACTGACAATAAGATGATGCGCTAGTGAAATTTCGCTCTGTGTGATAGTGGAAAAGCATATTATCCCTATTCGCCAACCTCTAATATAGATAGATAGATAGATAGATAGATAGATAGATAGATAGATAGATAGATAGATAGATAGATAGATAGATAGATAGATAGATAGACAGATAGATAGATAGATAGATAGATATATTTGGCTGAGATTGGATCTCATTCACTCGCACACTGAATATCCTATCCGTAAGGTACGCTCTAATCCAGTCGACTGTAAGCTGAGGAAAGCCCATTAGTTGCAGCTTGAAAAGCAGTTTCTCATGCGAAACTGTATCGAAAGCTTTCGCGAAGTCGAAATACACAACATCCACCGTCTCTTTTTCATTTAGTGCAGCACTCCAATCGTTGGAACACTCAAGAAGTTGGTTCTCAACGGATCTACCTCTACGAAATCCAAATTGTGTATCCGGAAACAGTCCGAACTTTTCACAATCGTCCGTCATTTTACCAACTATGCACTTCTCAAAGACTCTACAGAAGAAACAAGTTATGGAGACAGGTCAGTAGTTACTCGGATTGCTGAAGGGCGGTTTTTTCTTCAACGGAGTAACAACCGATTGCCTCCACTTCTTAGGCACCTCACTCCTGTTCTTTCCTGTTTCACAATAGATCTCAGGCAGTTCGATAATTCACTTTTGCAGCTAACACATAATCATCATCAGTCATGAATTTCTTTAATTGTTTACTTGTCAAACCTTTGAAATGAACGATCCAGAGCATGTAATTCTGTTGTGATGCATCCCAAAAGGCAAGAAGACAGAAATTGCAACAAGCCACCTCGGCTTTTCCCATACAGGTCCTCCACTAATCCTCAATCTGAAAAGAACAATCTATGATTAACGACAAAGGAATCTAGCCTGTAAGCATAGAATTCAGCAAAAAAGCAACGCATATATTAAAGAAAAGACTGTCTAAAGTATCGCTTTTATATAACTTTTTTTTGCTTTATATAACTGAACGTTTTCAGCACGGCATTAGTAAAATTAACCACTAATTATAATTATTTGCTCCAAATATTAATAGAGAGAGATTATAGTCAGAGATTCAGACAAAATATGTATAGCCTACAAAAGACAGGAAACAAAACCTGGGCTCTAATCCACACATACTCTGCACTTCATCGTTTTCTTCCTTTGTGAGTTTATTCACAACGGGTTTCTGTTCCACTACTTCTTTCTTCAACTTTTTCAGAGACTGGTCAAGAGTGTGTACATTCATCAACTTAAAGTATGTCATTTAAATCGCACATTCATATGTCTATATATAGCTGGGTTCATCTAATAATCGAGAAAGCGATCGATCTATTACAGGTCAGGCTCAGTATATGATAAGGCATACGTTACCGTGCTCAAATATTCAGATGTTTTCTGGTATTTGCCCAACTCTTCCCATCTGAGGTCGAATGCTGTAAAGATCGTAGTAACAGGCTATATGATTCTTCTAGAGGCCGTAACCAAAAATATTTCATTTATTTGTTTTATTATTAAGAGCCCCTTCTCTCATTACTTAACATAGATATATAATATATTACATTATTTGGGGATCATCTTATAGTTCTCTTTGTCCCATAGTTTCTCTCATGGAAAAGTATTCCAGTTCATGGTACTTACGTCGATCGACATATACAGAGAAGAGGTCGTGTTCAAAGGTTTCGTAGCCCTCGGAACACACTCCAGTATGGTGACAGACGAAGGAGGAGACTTGAGCGAAGGATGTAGCCAGGTGGTGAGTGTCCTAAAATGCTCATTATTGTCTCGAGAAAGTTTGAATTGAATAACTTCAATTTTATACGTTTCGCTTCGTTCAGTTGTTCTTTCGATGGGCCGATTGGTGTTTTTATAAGACTTGAGGCCTAACGACAAATCATTAACCACGGTATTCTGCCCCAATGCAAAAACCTTTGGAAAGCGAAAAATCATTCTGTCATTTGCTAATACGGTAGATCGGTGTGCCACGCACCACGAATACATACATTGTCATGAAGGAGAAGGGAAGGGTATAGCGGTAGACACTAAATCTAACTTCTATCAACCACAAAGAGCTTCCTGGAACTCAGGAAACATGACCTCCTTGTGATTTTCGCTTTCCAAAGGTCTAGAACATTGTGAAACATTACAACTCACATTGGACGTTTCTGCTAGAATTGCAACCAGCTTGTGCTTTGCTGTTCCTTCTTCCAGATAGAGGACAGGGCTTCCGAAACTATTCTGAAAGGGGCAAGATTCTTTCATGGAGTGATGTTCTCTGTCGCTACTTATCATTATAGCGCGTAGCAAGAGCAAAGGGCGAACATTCGCATGACAAAGGAGTAATGAATAGGAAGCACAAGATTCGCATTCCCCGCCGTTCCTCTGGGAGGGGGGGGGGGGTTGGAAATAGGGTTGGAAATGTGAGCTTTTCTGGAATATGCACGTTCATTTTTCTGTGGACGTTTTCGGCCGAGCGGGCGAAAACGTCTACAAAAAGTGAACGTTCACATTCGTCAATGAACTCACATTTCCAACCCTAGTTGGAAATGAGTAGATTCATGTTGTCACGAAGGAATCTCTAGTTGCAAGCAGGGGGGGGGGTGAGCGGTAATGCCACGGGTTACGGTAGACTGCATATAGCTTACACCATGACTCTACGCATTGCCCCTGGCGCGAGAGGCATGGGAGCCTTCGCAACGCCACACCGGTAATATTGACGAAAAAGGATCCTTCAGTAATCTCATTTCAACTTCGTATGGATTACATACCGTTCCGCTCTATCGTGGAAAACAGGATTGCGACGACTGTCGGAACATTTTCCTCAACGGAACTCACCGGGTCGTGGTGCATTGCAACCGCGTATTGTTCACACTTTTTACCACAGTCCAACTTGTTCATCTTAACCTGTTTCAGCCATCGGTACACTGTGATATCGTTTGCTGAATATTTCTCATTGTGACCTTAATCAAAATGAGATGATACCTGTTATGAGCAAGTCGACATCTACAAGCGATGGCACCGTTTTTCCTTCCACGCATATCGGCACATTTTCGCTTTGCTTTATAACGTTAATACGATGAAAAAGCGTAAGAACTGCAACGTCGTTGATATTCTGGAATAAGAGATGATAACATAAAGCTAACTGCGCTCGCCTGGCAATCGGTATTATTGCAATACGGGACTATAATCGCCTTAATGTCGATGCGAGTCTAAACGAATTTGATGATTCTCTTCCAAAAAATTAACAGCTTTATCTTTAGATACTCGATCAAAAGTCAGCAAAGAATTTAACCGTTTTTATATCTCCGATAAACTCAGGAAAGGTAAGCACTGCGACTAGCTTCACTTTATCCGATTGTGAGTATCTGTGATTAAACATATTATACAAATTTGGAGAATACTGCCGGGAAGCAAAATATATATACGTAGAAGCGAAAAGATCACCAGCAATGTGGTGAGACTACCTTCGCAAGCACTGCGCTGAGGTGATTACGTGCGCGTTGGATACGAGTATTGCAGTACAGTAATTGGTGGTTGGTGGCTGACCGTCGATGACGTCGATAGAAACGAGCCACGGCGGACGGTACGGATCGCCTCTGCCCATGAAATTGTCAAACTTCGCTGTCATCGTACTTATTACTTGATTAAGCCGCATCTCTGACGATAGTACTCCGCTTCAGTTTTTGAAAGCCGTTCCGAGTTCGATGTCTTCCTCAGTATGCTCAACATATGATCCTGAATGTGGAAAGTTAAGGGCAATAATTGCGGATAAACAGGCAAGCATGGAATCATGACTTATAACTTAACAATGACTTTTTTGTTTTCTAACACGCGTTTCTAGAATGCTCTTTACATGTTAGAGTTTCTCTAACACTACGTACCGTTAAGCTAGTAAATTGTGGGCCGTGTTTGAAACACTTGAAACAAGGCCATATCTCTTCTGGGAAAGGTCGTACAGAGTTCTGGTTGTAATTTTTGGAATCCTCAGGACGAGATCTATTTGTTTATCAAGTTTGGTAATGATTAATCAAGCTTAAAGACCTTTAAAACGTAAAAATGTGGCATTGGAGAGGTTCGAACAGGGATAGCGAGACACGGCCCACAATTTACTAGCTTGACGGTAGTTCGATGAGTCTTCGTGAGATCAGGAATGAATGAGGTGTGAGTAGAAGGCGATGTTGGAGCCAGCTTTATCTATGTAGTTCAGGAAAAAAAGGAATAACCGTGTTGCATGTTCCGTGTGTTTCACGTTCATGGACGTCGTATGCGTGTTCAATGCCTTAAATGTAGAGCATACGATTCGCGTCTTTTTGATGAATAAGTTTCACCCTAATCTATACGATGGGTCTGCCATTTTATATACAGCCTGAAACATAATCATTTTGACAACGCGAATCGTATGCTCTACTTAAATGTCAAATGTTTGAGTAAATAATTAGTGTAAATTTTATTCATTCACTGCACAGGTTCAAACATATTTTGTTCAACTGGTGAGCAAGGCCACGTTCGATTACAACCTACAATTAACTGTGAGACAGAACTTTCTTTTAGAGAGCTGATACCGTAAGTCAGATTTTGACTTAAAAATCCATTCTGAATACGCGTCACGTACGCGTCGCGGTTCGCTACTTGATATGCATTTTAAATATTTTTGTAAACGGTCGTTTTTCCTGAGAACAGTTTACTAAGTTGTCTCTCTGCAGGTGGCGTCTCTCTCTCCACTACACTGAGCGAAATTTCACCACCATACAGCACCTAGTGGATCATTCACCACAAAAATTTCAACAGCCCGCTAGTGAATGGAGTACAATTCACGAACGGGCTGGTGAAATTTGAGTGGAGAATGATTCACTATAGTAGAAAAAAGGAAGATATAACCGGTCCAGGGATCCCCCGATGCCAGGCCCTCTAGATAAAACACGGAAGTATTTATGCGCGGAACGATTTATACTTCCCGGGAATTTCGCGAAACTGTTGAAGCGGCTACAGCGGTCTCTTGTTGTAATTTCGTGTTATTTCTTGTTTTCTTTTTTCAATTTGAGTATTTCTTGATAGTATCACACTCATGAACGAAATAGACCACATTTGATGCATTATTTTGTCTGATCAGAGCTCGGTTTTCAGATGCAAGATCATAAACTCAATAATGAGCCAGAACTGAAAAAGAAAACATAAAAGAAGCTGCAAGAACGCACGCAGCACCCAAACATGCAAAATAAATCGATAGCAGTAAAATCGAAAATAAATCGTTCCGAAGATGGCGCATAAATTCCACTTCTCGCTAAGGCTTCTCTACTATAGGTGCTGTATGGTGGTGAAATTTCGCTGAGAGTGTATATATTCATTTTCCTTGTTCCTTTAAACTTTTTTTAAAATATCCATTTATTTTTTACGGGTTTCTTCTTTTTCATTTGCATAAAGCCAATTGAGACCTACTTTAGCGTATGCAATACGTTGCTGGAAAGAGTCTATACCGTCTTCATAGTAGTCCAAAAACTCCATATACATAGGGTCAAGAGTGTCGTAGAACCCGGCCCCACACGCGCCCGTATGACGGCAGATGAAGGGTTCGAGGTGTCGGATCGACAATGCTAAGATAATTAATACATATAGCGGATCAAACCGATCCGCCAGTTTCTTCGTTCCAAAATCAGTCTAATTCTCTCACATTTGCACACTCTCTCGCCTTATATTCGAAATGATTTTCCGACGGATCTTTTTAATCCACTATGAGATTTTTGATTTTTTTCAAAATAATTGCACTAGAGGCACAACTTTTTCTATTATAGGTAGTACATAACCTAATAGGTACATAGACTAGGCTACGCATAATACCTCTCTCATCGCTATGGCTGACGGTTTCGAAGTGTATGCCCATAAGTGTGGTATTTGGTCCGTACGTATACGGAGTGCCTATTGGGTACTGAAAAAAAGAATTGGAAATACTTAGTTTGAGGGAAACGAAGAGAAACGTATTCGGATTCTAAAATGGATATATTACAGATATGTGGTTGCGAAAAATGTTCGATCAGTTGCCACATTCCTATTTTCGACGAGAGAGCAAGGCTGGTTGAAGAGATACAGACGAAGTAGGAATGGATTTACAAACGGAACTTCTTCGACGTTAATAATATCAAACCTCGGCTGTTCCAGTAGGTTGCACCATTATCAGCCTTACAGCCAAACGGTTGTCTCTCGATACAAGTTGTTTTTCTTGGATATATACCACCTCTTCTGTCCCCCCTTCAAAATAGTTACATTTCATTGTATGTTTTAACGTGTATTTTTAATTTAAAAAATTTCCATTATAACCCTATATCAGAAATTAGAAGATGAAGCAAAATAAAATAAGCTCATTTTCAGAATAAAGTCACTTTCATTATTGAAGGGAGCCGGGCCACGTGTTTCTGACCATATTAGCTGTTTGCTATCGTACTCCAAGGTTATTTTGACCAAAATATCATAACATGGCACGATTCGTGCCACTTTGTGTCACTTTGGCAAATACAGCCGAAATAGGCTGTTTCAGGAGTTCTAAGTACTTCCATTATTTTTTTCGTCATCGGTTTCTTTATTAGAAATATTCCCGACGCTCAAAATGGCCGCTTAGCCATGTTCGAGGTTCGGAGGCGGCAATAGGTCGTCATGACCGGGCCGGGTTATTGGAGCCGTGAGGGAGGTGCGCAGCAACAGAGGAAAACGCGCGCACCAGCGAGAAATGGGCCGCCCCTCGGGCCTTTCACATTATTCGCTTTTCTGTTTTCTTTGTTTCTAGTCGTTGCTTTGCTTATCCTTATGTCTCTAGTGTACGTGCGTATCCGTCTTCAGTGAATAGAACTATACGAGAGCTTGTGGTTAGGCGTCGATCGATCGATTGGTTTTATTGTGGCTCCTGCTTTTCTCTGAATTTTCCAGTTATTTCAATTGTTGGCTTTGCAGGATCTTCCTTCCTCGATTTGGAATATGAAGAGCACTTCGGGCACGGGTGGGACGACAGGATGACGAGCGCCTGCTGCACGGACTTGGACACCAGGTTTTTAATCCCTCAATTTTTGGCTTATTTAAGCTTATTAGGCTCTGCGTTTTGG
>LS874896.1:508687-530335 GCA_900490955.1 Micoletzkya japonica | reverse complement strand
AGGAGTGGAAGACCGAGATACAGAACCTCAAGAAGAATCGCGTTGTGGAGGAGACGAACGTTTTCGTTGATTACTTCGATAACTTCGAGGAAGCGGGAACGAACAAGGGTTACGAATCTCTCGTTGCTCGCGTCTCCATGATCACGACCACTCTCCAGTCCGCACTGGACATGGCTGAAGCACGGGAGAAGAAAATGACTGAGAAGAAGGCTCTCATACCGCCGCCGGTGGTTACCTCTTCCGTCCCTGCCCCCGTCATGACCTCGTCGGGTGTTACTATGCACATCTCTCGTCCCTCCGTTCCCGTGACTACTACAGTCTACACCCCGACATCTGTCGTATCTCTCAATCCTTCCGTCGTGCAGTCTGTGACTCAGCCGATCCCTTCCACTTCCTCATCTACCCTCCCTCCTGTGACACAGTCAGGCGACCCCTTCTTCTCTTATCGTCCCTTCCGACCAGACTGTTACAACTGATCAGCCGATCCCTTCTCCCCTTCTTCCGCCTACGCACTCCATTCCCCCGAGGGATCGGACCACGGGTTCAACTGATCAGACTGTTACACAGCCTCAGCTGATCGGCGCGCCGTCTCCTGTCGCGGCGAGAACGAGCCAAGGTCAACAAGAAGTATCACCGTATGCCCTGATGGCTTCGATGTCACTGATGCAGAAATACGGAGATACGGCTCTTCCCAAGTTCTCAGGAGCGAAGAAATGGGAGTATTCGTCCTTCCGAAACATCTTCTTGTCCTCTGTACAGATACTGCTCATCAGTGACGCTCAGAGAATGGAAATGCTGAAGGGTCGACTGNAGCAATCTTAGAGGGGAGATGTTGTATATAGAGCCACTGGCTATCATGTGAAGTGTTGCTTGTAGGACTTCTCCTACCACTTCCCCCCATTGTTGACTGTCTTACCCAGCCAAGTGTGCTTTGATCTCACCCGTGATCTACCCATGCGACTCTCGAGTCAGAGCCTCGCGCTCTTCCCTCCCGATTCCCCGCTCTCCCCTCTCGCTAGTCATTCGGTCATTCTCCCAATTGTCTCTTCCCCAAGTCGTCTCTCTCTAATCCCCTCTTCCCGTCTCATACCCCTGTCCTGTTCCCTGTGATAAAGTAGTATACCTACTCGCTGGGGTACAGCGGGGAACTCGATACAAGGATACAACAATATATATATATATATATATATATATATATATATATATATATATATATATATATATATATATATATATATATATATATATATATATATATATATATATATATATATATATATACTTATGCTGAAATCATCATTTCCCATTGCGAGCTATCTACGTTTGTTGTTATTCATTTATGACTGAATGAAGATGTTTACGTTCCTAGAGGTCTACAAATGATCGGTGAGCAAAGTGAAAGAATGATCCGAGGCAGGGAAGGAATGTGAAGAGACCAGAGAATGAATGCACTTTTGGTGACACGCTCATCGATCATTTGTCGGACGCTACAAGGTCCCGATCACATTGTCCATTCTCGCATTTAAATTTGCGTTTCGACGGTAATGATTCCGTCTTCCGTTGGCTATTTGCGCTTTTGGTTGTGCACTTATGCTAAATGACGCAAGTCCAATTAAGAATGCGCGGAATGAAAATTTGAATACGAGGAAAGACAATACATGATGAGACTTGAGATGTTTAGTATAAGTACGCAGCCAAAAGGCAAGCATGCATTCTATCCATTATTCTATTCTATCTTTCATTCATTCATTCATTCATTTATTCATTCATTATTAGACCATACTTGAAGGGACCGGTTTTCTACTTATGTTATAGATAGTGTTTACAGCGAAGGTCGAACTGCGAAGGATTTTCTATTATTTAATCTAGATATAATTTAAAAAAACTAATTCAGTGCCCTTGCAGGCCTGTGCCGGGAACAAGTACCCACGCAGTCGCTTCGATCGGTCGCCGTCTGGCGCGCGCTCATGTACCACATGCCGCTCACCGCTCTCATCCGAAACCTGGGCAAGATGCAGTCCATCAAGCTTCTCCAGGAGTAAGCTAGAGTCGAAATGAACTACGGTCTCTCAGGCTAATATGTATCATGCAAGAGCCCAACATGACAACATACCGTATTACACGTTGGCCATCCGCATGATACACGTTTTAAAATGTTCCTCCGTCAGCAATTCCATTCCTACAAAAACTTTGTATGCGCTCCCCTCAACCCCGCGCCGCGAACCATGCAGTCAGTTCCTGTTGTGGCAGATTTAATTTCATTTAAATACTTCAATGACGGCGGCGTAGATACATTTAATTATGCACGTTTTGGGCACACTATTTCCGTAATTTATTTGCAGTTGAATCAGTCGGGTCGGCATTTTTCAAAAATCTTTTATCAAAAAGAGGAAAAATAAAAACAAAAAAGAGCAAATTCAGCGAGGTTCTGCAGCAAGTGGTCGACGTTCTCGGCAATGCGGAGAAGATCAAGCAGGCCCGGGTCCATCCCATACAGGTAAATACCGAGGCTAACCTCTGGACCGCTTTATTCTTGGGCCATCTTAATTCCAGGGACCGTCATATTCATTTCGGACCGCTTTTTTCGCCTTGATACTTAGCCGAAGTTGATACTAGGAATGCCGACAACAGCACATTTACTTACCTCAACCTCATTTGAAATTCTAGAAAAAAGGCAGGAAGTAGTAAGTGTGATAAAATGTGTATTGCAGCTTCTCCTCGCCAAGGTCATTTATGAACGCGGATACAGCGACTTGGGCAGTCTCTGGTATGGTATTATACAAAAAACAAGCACACAGCAAGTCTCCTACACTCCGAAAAGAGGGAGAGGGTTTTCTATGCATGCGTGCGCATACATTTGTGTATTCTAAGCTATGCATTGAACCCAATAGATACACGTATACAGGATTATAATCCTTTATACTAGGGTTTGAAAACCAAGTGCGATTTGCGCACTTATCTTCTGACTTCATTCTTCCATGCTCCCGGTCTCTTCAAAGCCTACTTTATACATATTTTTGCTGTTTCCTTTGTTGGTGTCTGAAGGCGATAGTAAATAGCAAGATAATAAACAACAACTCTCCATTCGCCCAAAAAGAGAGAGAAAGAGTATTCCAGTTGGGGTCCCAAAGCGGAGCTGGTGGCGGCTCTCGAGGCGGCCTTCTACCACTCGTTCGCCTCGCTCACGCCCACCGGCAAGCGCTTCTGTCTCGCCTTCGACGTCTCCCGTAAGTAGAGCATTCCATTCCGGTCCTAAGAAAAGTTTTATTAATTTATTAGTTCTAAATAATAAGAAAAAGACAACGTTTTATAGAATAATATTGAAAATCTAACACTAATGCTAAACGGTGCATAGCTGTTTCGCCTCCTTCTGCCAGACAGCTATACACCTCCCAAGGGGCGGTTTATGTTTCATAAGCCTGCCGGTATAGGTAAATGAAACATATCGTCGAAAAGGAACCGATTTTAAACTCTAGTAACTGAGTAGTAGGGTTCTCTTTTTGACGCTTGTCCACGGTTACGTTTCAGTGTATATATTACAGGTTCCACGGGAGTTGTCCTCAAAAACGGAACGATATACCTAATACTTTTGATTGAAATAACAAACTATTTTCGCTGAATACGCTGTCCAATTGACTCCTTACGCATTACCATTGTAGAAATTAATAGAATCGCAAGAAAATTGGAGCCGGAGAGATGGATCAGCGCGCGCTTAGGCTATTTGCATAGACAGTTCGCAATCGTTTGCGTACTTTTTGTCAACTTTGGCGGAACTTGTAATACATATGCTCTGTAAGCATCCCTGGTATTCATAGAGGTCTGAAACATAACCGAGAAAAAAACATGAAAAAGAAAACCGTAGTGAGTATTTAAATAGTCAACAACCGACAGGCAGTATGGCGAATGGCATCGCCGGCTCGTGTCTCACTGCGAGGGACGCGGCCGTAGCCGTCGGCCTGACGCTGCTCAAGGTAATACTCATTTATTTTTAAATATTAAAATATATAAATATTAAAATATAACTGCATAACCTCGATTCAAGTGCCTCGGTTCCGAAAATGTGACTACGTCTCTAGCTTTTTGAGCTACTAACGGATTCCAGTATATTATCCGTAACTTATGGTAGTGGAGTCAACCCACCACCATTCACTTATGCTTGGTTGAGGTCGAATCGCACGTTGACTGCTTCGCCTTCTCCTCCAAGTACGAGAAGCTACCGTACACAGCGAAGTGGAACCTGCGAAGCGTCAAGGAGCACATGGAATCCAGACCGTGAGGAAGGCAGCATTCCATTGGCGCGTCTTTCTGATGGCTACGCTTCACGTCCAGCTTATGACGATCCCATGACCTATTGAAACGTAACCGCATAAAAGAAGACCCGAATGGTATATGCTTTAGTGTGTGAAATGAATTTTCCTCCTCCCCCAAAGCGAAATTTTCCAGCTCCATGACCTTGACCAAAAATGTCCAGTCGGTTTCCTTCATTTTGCATTTTTCCTAAAACTGATTAGAGGAGGCGAAATTTCAATATCAAATTGGAGAAGCGTTCACCAGAGTCACATGTATTCCAGAGGGTTAAAATCGGTTCCTTTTGATGCTTATGTTTCACACATCATTCATAACCGCGACTCATCTAGCCACCAAAAACAACGAAGCATATCGAAACCGATTTTAAACCTCTAATGTATTCCCCAGAAAAAGGGAAATATCGCTGAGCGTGTTGTAGATAGTGCTTTAGTTTCTTTAGGAACTTTATAACTATCTTTAGTCATATTTCGCTTCCAGCGAGGGACAGACCAACTGCGCGTTGCCCATGCAAAATGCAACGCGAACCGGCAAGAAGTACGACGCCTTCGTCATCTTCACTGACAACGACACCGGATGCGCGGTGCGGACTTTGTCTTTTCTGATGATGATTAGAACGTATTCACTCGGGGGAGGTCCTTTTCATAGTTGTCTTGCAGTTGAAACGTGTTGGAACGCTCTATCTAAACATAATGTATGGAATGAAGAAATCCTTGAATCCTTGAATGGTTCCCTCTGACCATCTCATACATTTCTAGGTACATCCAATTAACGTGCGGTTAATTGGTTGTGAGAGACAAGAGAGGAATGAAGAGACGCAGAAAGCGAGAGGAATCTTTGCACAGCGTTTTCTATAGAATATAAGCTTATAAGCAACGGCGAAGTTTCATAGTTTGAACTTTCTACTCGGAACTCAAGACATTGAGAGCTATGTCAGAAAAGACCCAATGATGTCAGAAAAGCATAGGGTAAAAAATGGTTGGTCGGGGCCTTTTTAAAGGTTGTCTACTTTTGCTCCGTAAGAGCAACTCAAGAGCAATTTTCACTTTATCTCGTACGGAACACATTCACTTATTATCCAACTTACGATTTTTGAATTCCCGCCCCGCTGCAGGACTCGCCGGTGCGCGCGCTGTGCAACTACCGTCGGGTGTCGGGGGTGGCCGATGCGAGATTAGTAGTCGTCGCCTTCACCGCCACCCAATTCACGGTCGCCGACCCGGACGACGGGGGCATGCTCGATGTGGTGAGAAGATATAGTAGAGAAAAAGGAAAGATATAATCGTTCCGGTCGTAGCACCGATTCCGGTACCTTTCAAAATGATCTTATCAAATTTTAATGTGTACTATGCGACGCTCTGGGGAATACTGATCTCAAAAAGCTATCCATGCTCCTGATATCTTGTGTTGGTTTGAAATGACATCGTTTCAAAGCGTGAAAAATCGCTAAACACCGTAGCGGCGGAATTACGAATTATACGTTCCGATTTTCTAGACTATATTAATAATAATAATAATAATAATAATAATAATAATAATAATAATAATAATAATAATAGTAATAATAATAATAATAACAATAATAATATAAATAATAATAATAACTTATATATAATAATTATAGTAAGAATTAATAACAATTAAAGTAATAGAGATTATGGCAGTTATGGCTGACATGAGGACAATTTCCTACATTATGCGCGCTCTCTTCATACCGTTTTGCTCTCTCCTAGAAAATGAGAATAGGACAACGGACGGAACTTTTTCCTCAACCTCTTCTAAGCATCAGCCAATCTATTTCTGATTAGAGTTCTCCCGATGACCGATGACCGCGTCATCAAAGTGCAAGAACAAAGAGAGGGAGGGGAGAAGAATGAAGAGACCGCAGACAAAAATGCACTTTAGAAAAATGCACAAAAATGCACGGGTCATTTCATTCTCTTCCCTCCACATGAGACGGTGAAGATGACAATCCCGCCTAGATGAGACTATCATCTTCGCCCGAGAAGAGAGTTTTCATTCTTTACTGTCATGTCGGCGGTGTTATTTGCACAATACTATAATAGAGTGGCATATTTACTAAATATTTAGTTAAATATACTAAATATAGTGGAATAGTCAGTTTCTTCCGTTCCAAAATGAGTCCAATTCTCTCACTTTCGCACATTCTCTCGCTTTATATTCGGAATGATTTTCCGACGGATCTTTTTAATCTACTATGCTAAATATTAATATTATTTAGTCACCTCTTTTCCCGAAATAATGAAATTGAGGTGGGCTTCGATCCCTCCCTTCCTGAAGTCATTCAGCAATTCGTCTGTGGTCTACTTTAATTGGTCTGGTAATTCGTTCGCTTGTACCTCTATTTCGAGTGCGTGTGGTTGTACAAAAACAATGTAGCGATTCTTATACGTCTTGCAAACTGAGTATTATATTTACATCTAACATTATTTCTTGCCGGTATATAGCAAAGTTTACGATACCTACGAGTTTGTCTTATATTTTCAGATTGTGATGTACGCCAACAATAGAATAATAAATTTGTAAGCAAATATATCATCTACTCGGTACACGTGCCAGCGATACATTTATCTCCGCAACATTCTTGGGAATCCACAGTGTTCTGATAACAGTCAAAATAAAATGTTAAGGGGTCCCTCCAACCGTCTCATTCATTTCAAGAGACAACCAGTTAACGAACGGTTGATTGATTGTGAGAGACAAGAGATAAATGAAGAGACGCAGACAGCGAGAGAAATCTTTGCACAGCTTTTTCTCAGCAACGGCGAACTTTCAAGCAAAAAGGAGAGACCATGAGATTCAGGACACTGAGAGCTATCCAATGATGTCAAAAATGCTTATGGTAGATATTGCCTGGAGGGGCCCTTTAAGCGAATGGGATGCCGAAAAATAACTCTGACTTCAATAGGAACTCTCGCGCGGAAAACACCGTATCCTAAGGCTGGTTTTTATTTAGAAACACACAATCAGGAAATTTCAGAACGCGGATTGTCAAAATTTAAAATAAATATACGCACAGAATTTATTGGTCTGCAATGACATAAGCATCGAATCACAATTAGTCATTTCCTTCCTTTACTCCATTTCTATGTTTGAATCTCACCAAGTATCGCAAAAGCGAAGGAAAATGCCCGATCGCTTCTCTCAACGCTTCATCTCGAAACTATAGATCGAAAGACAGTGACGATTCCAGTCCCTCATTCGGTTGCATTCTTTTCTCTCATTCCTCCTTTCCTGGCGTGAGAGGGATCGGCCAGAGGGATCGAATGAGGAACTGAATCATTCGGTTCCTCATTCGGTTACTTTCCAGCCTTCCTTCCTTCTCCCTTTACATAGAAAGGAAACATTTGGTCACAGGAATCGATAGAGGAACCGGTGATCATTCCTGTCACCGATTCATTAAGGGGATCGGCACCGAGTCATTCGATGACAGAGGGAAGGAATGAGAGGAACCGAATGAGGCATCGGAACCGAATTTCGATCTCCACTCGAAACCCGAGTATTACTAGTTCCACGAGAGTTGTCCAAAAGAACGCAAACGATTGCGAACTGTCTAGGCAAATGCGCGCACAAATCTACTTCTCCGGCTCCAATGCCATGGTCACTCGTAAGGAGTCAATTGGATGTCGTAATCAGTGGGAATAGTTTGTTATTTCAAGCAAAAGTATCGAATCGTTCCGTTTTCGTGGACACCTCCCGTGGAACCTCTAATAAACACAGTTTCCCTCGTATAAATATCTCTGAATCACAACGTAATGGCGATCTGACGTGTCCTTGGGAGGGGAAGAAGTGCCTACGTGTGAGCATTCACAATTCCAACACTAGAAGAGTTGTGGCGAGATCCTAGAGTGTAGCTGTGAGTAGGGATCTGAGACGACCGGGAAGGTCATCGTGGAGAACACTATGGTAGTGTCGGAGGATATTGTATACCGGAAAGGAAAGGGTTATCCCGGACGGACGGAAGATACGGAAATTGTCCGGAATGATACGGAGCACCTGAAATGGGAGGTGCACAGTGTGGATGCTTCCCGGGGTGGCACCTACGGCACCCACTCCGGGAAGTTCTGGACAGAGGTCTGAAGGAAACTCAAATTTCTATTGGATATTGGAACAAAAAATTAAATATTAAAGAAGGACTCCGTCGAACTGTAAGCTAATCAAGATAGGCATTTCGAGAGAGCGAAGGGGATAGAAGAGAAACTAATCGATTCGATTAGGATCGCGCAGGAATTCAAACTCGGCGGAGTCCTCCTTCAACGATAGGAAATTAAGTTAAAGAGTCCATCTGACCGTCTCTTCCGTTTCGAGAGGCAACCGACTTGCGAGTATTGTGAGAGATAAGAGAGGAATGAAGGGACTCACACAGCGAGAGTAATGTTTGCGGAGCTTTTTCTACGTAATGACGAAGTTTCATATAGTGGATTAGAAAGATTTGTTGGAAAATCATTCCAAATATAAAACGAGAGAGTGTGCAAAAGTGAGAGAATTAGATTCATTTTGGAACGAAAGAAACTGACGGATCGGTTTATTCCACTATATTTCTAGTTTTTACTAGAAACTCAGGACGCTAAGAGCTGTTCAATGATGTCAAAACATGCATATGTTAGAAAGTGGTCGTTGGCCTTTAATAAGTAGCGCAAGAGTCTCGTCAAACGCACTCATTGTCAGTGAAATTTCACTAGCCCGCTAGGGAATAATTCCCTAGCACACAGTACCACTGCGAAAATTCTCTAAAAAATGAGCCTACCACCTGCGGTTTTAAGGAATTATTCCCTAGCCCGCTAATGAATTTTCACGATGGTAGGGTGTGCTAGCGAAATTTCTCTCTGTGCACATTGGTCACTGTCCCAATTATCACTTTATCTCATGATCATGATAATCAGGATTCATCACAGACGAGGCTCTGGAGCTTATCGACGAAGCCGGTGTTCTAAACTAGCTTTATTTAAATATTTATTACAAGATTCAAGAGCTACGTATGTACTCTAATTGTCTTCATTTCGTACGGTCCTCGCTCGATAAATGGTTTTTATAGGCGTATAGGTATAGCAAATGTCAGTGTTACGATGGTTTGGAGAAAACCCAGCAGCTTAAAGGGTGGCAAAAGGCACATGTATGCTAATTAGAGTTTAGACTGTTTCACTCCCTGCGCTTTCCTCACGCTCGAAGAGGGATCGTAAAACCTAATTTTGAGCACCAAGATTCTGATTCGGACATTCCCGTTTTCATATCTTGGGCTTGAACTTCACTATCGCGCTTATAACAATCATTCTTTGAGCGAGAGACCGTGCAAACTTTAATAGAGCGCAGAGAGTGAAGCAATCTCTGCGCTTTTAGCAGAGATTGCTAAAGCTTTTAGCAGAGAACACCAGTTAGCATACTTTTTGATATTCTTGGGGGATAATTTTTATGGACTTACAAATCCTTCGACATTGAGACAGTTTTCCTTGACGCCGCCCGTCAGATCAGAAAGTTCGTTGGATTCCTTAAATAAATTGCATTGCTTCTTCTGTCTTGTTCTCTTGATACGCGTATTTCTTCATGAAATCACATTAAATAGCTATTATTCCGCGTTTGTCATTAGTCTAAAAAGGCAAAAATATCAAACAACGAATGCATTTATTGTTAGCGAAAAAGTTCCGTCAGTTGGCTTATTTCTTGTTACCTTTTGGGACAATTGTCTCGACACAATTGGGCGGAATATTTTCCTCAACTATACTTACAATTCCGACGCCGATTGCGTACAACGTGATTCCGTGATTTAGTGCATTATCTAAAATTATAAAGACAAAACGTTTTCCGGGAATTTTCCCGAAATATAGGTGAATAAAGGATGTGTCACAGCAGATCTTCCTAATGTTGGTATAATGAAACAGAGAGAAAGAGAGAGAGAGAATTGAGATCTTTTTTTTGCGAAAACGGAAGGAAGAAGTGAAAAGGTAAGTTTTTTTGAAGGACCCCACAACCCACTTTTTGGCACTATATTTGGCGGCTGTCACGTGATACACAGCATTCCGCCCGGTGAAGAATGTGTCTAATAGCGAATTGACTCTTTTTTGAATTTTCTCAAGAGTGAATGAACCGATTTACGCCTAATTTTGAGAGCGTGTTGAGTTCATGAAGAAGAACTTAAGTTTTTAAATTCATAGACATTCAATTACTGGTTCGCCTACAGGATCGGATCCTATGCGTGAAAACCGCCATTCGCTATTATGACGCTTGGAATGCTGTGGATAGAGCATCTCGCAATGTACAACATTTCTATTTTAAACTTTTCACCAAAGTGCCCCCCCTATGGCGCTATTCGCCGAGAAAGTTGGTATTCTAATTGTGGTTTAGATCGTAGGGGGGAGGGGATAATCGAATGCTGAGGTAGGGGAGGGCAGGGGAGGCCTCATTTCCATGCGCGCTTTCAGCTCGTTCTTTCATTCATTTTAAAGGGAGGAAGCAGCCTCTAACCAAAAGTTTTAAAATTCGATGGAAATTCTTCTAAGGTTTCAAAATATAAGGAGAAACATAGTGACAATAAAAAAATCGAAGAAAAAAACTCGAAAATCGCATGTTTTATTTTTTCGTTCCGAGCTTCCGTCGTTGAGAAGAATGTCGCTTTTGGCTTAATTCCTTTCGCTAAACACAGTAGCATCGTCGTTGGGCGAAATTTCAAAAAATCATTCCTCGAATACTATCAATTTTTATAATTTTTCCTTTTGGTTTTATACTAATTACGACAAAATCTTTCATATAAGCTTCACTTGAAAATCACTTCCATGTCCCTTTAAGTCATTATTGATCGGTGATGATCAAGCGCGCTCAAAATGCGCATGGAAATGAGTTTTACCCTGCCCCCCCACAGCATTCCGACCGAAAGGGGAAGTGTCTAATAGCGAATTGGCAACTAATTTTGAATTTACTCCACAACGGCTGAATGAATCTTCACCAAATTTTGGCAGCTCTTTAGACTGATGAGGAGGAGCTTAAGTTTTTAAATTTGCTACTTTTGACTCATTTTTGTGGACGCAGTGACGATAGATCACAGCGGAAACCGCCATTCGCTATTCGAACGCTAGGAATGCTGTGCCCCCTCTGCCTCTGGACTCCACTATCCCCTCCTTCTACGATCTAAACCCCAATTAGAATACCAACTTTCTCGCGCCTCAGTGGGTCAGTTTGGTAAAAAGTTCAAAATAGAAATGTTGTACATTGGGAGATGCTCTATCACGTGATAGTCGCCAAATGTAGGGCCAAAAAGTGGGTTGTGGGATCCTTTAAAGGTGGTGTAAATAGAATGACATTCAAAACTCCCATCACGAAGAGTCTGTGCAGACTCAAAAGATTACGGTAATGAAAGTCAAGCTAAACATTGGACCAAACGTAATTTTCCTCAAACTATTCTGCGGATATCTTACTGTATTGGGTCTAAATAATTGTTCGCGCCTTAATTTTTTGAATTTCCTGTACACCAGTTACCTAGATTTTCAATCACGTTTTCTCGGTAATTTGCGTATGCTTTTGATTTCTACTATGCTTTGTCTCGAATTAATGCCCCAAAAATCATAAAAAGCAGGCCCAATGAGTGCCACAAAAATTCTGTTTACACCACTTTTTAACCTCTTTTAGATGGTTTCATTTGCCCTAATATGCGGCGGAATGCATTTTTACTGTGCTCCAGTTAAGATTGATCAAAAATATCGCACCTTTTAGAATCAAACCTACCTAGACATAAGGACATTTGGACAACTCGTAGAATTTTGGAAGCGCAACCGGCCTGTTGCTTGATTACCTATATCAGTCTTATCGATTGTTCCTTCGCCGTCGGTAACAGTTACGATTGCCATTTTCTTTCCCTTAGGCCCCTAAAAATGCTCGTGAGAAGAATCAGAACTCAGCCGCCGTAGTATAGTGGATGAAAAAGATCTATCGGAAAATCGTTCCGAATATAAGACGAGAGAGTGTGCAAAAGTAAGAGAATTAGAGTCATTTTGGAACGAAAGAAATTGACGGATCGGTTTATTCCACTATATAAGTCCTGTATGTCCGTATGTCTGTCTGTCTTTCCGCAAATTTTGTGACCGGCATAACTCATTTCCCCTTAGAGATATCGTAAAAAGTTCTAATATTATCTTTTGAATATCTCGAACTCATTTTTGACATATTTTGAAAATATGCCCTCAGGGCTGAGATATATCGATTTTGAGAAAATTTTCAAAAATGCTCAAAAATTTTCCAGAACGCGTTTTAGAGCACAGGGATCATTTTTGAAAAAATAATAAAATACCGTCAACTTAGTGTATATCGGGACAGATTCGGTATATCCTATACGAGGCCATAACTCCGTTCAATAAGGGTCTAGAAACTTCTGGTTGTGTTCATTTGATTCATCTCATCAAGCTCTACCTGTGTACCAAGCTTGAGCTCAATTGGTCCACGCAGAAAATAGTTATGACGAAAAACATGAAAATCGCATTGGGTAGGGGTCTATTTGGACTGCAAGGCAAATGAGCTGTTTTCAGGCGTTAGAAGTTGGTCAATCGCATTCAAATTTGGTATGCGAGTAGACAGGAGCCTAAGGATTCCAAAAATTCCAACCAGAACTTTCTACGACTATTTCTAATCCAGTTACGGCCTTATTTTGAATATACCGAATATACCGATTTTGTCCCGGTATGAACTAAGTTGACGGTATGCTTATACCGAATGTATTGCATATAAATGAAGCATCTGCCGCCGTAGTAATTGCCCCATGGCCGTAGCTGCAGCTATAGCTCGAGCTAAAGCGTGCAGCTACGGCCATACCTGCAGCTCCATAGGCAATTCCTACGGAGGTAGGAATCATTAGAAGGACAAATCCCAGTGGAAAGAAACGTATTTGATGCAACATATTATGATTCTGTATTACCGTTTTGTTAAGCATAGTTTCGACTCCTAGATTAAAACCAGCACTCCACTCGGTCCCTCGTCCCTTAAACAGTAGATATTGAGAAAGATTTTATAATTATGTTTTAGTGCGCATGGCAAAGATGCTGCTAATTGCCAATTCTTTCAAAAATTAACTAGTAAAACTACAATAGGCTAGACGATCCATAAAGCGTGCTGCGGTCGCCCAGAGTACGTGTCAAAAAAGAGGTCCCACAGTACGGTGTACGGATCGCCTAAGCTCTTGTGTGTTATATAAAACAGCAACTTTCCAGAGTCGTAGATAACAACCCTTATCGAAACTTACCCTAGTGGTGTTAGCTTTCTTAACTTCCAGAAACGAATTTATCGCGTCATTACTCTGTTCGTCATCAAAGCTTCGAGCCAACCATGCAAAATCATCGAACTCCTGAAAAAAAAACTCGTTTGAATTCTGGCACTGCAACTAAGAATGTAGAAAATTCTGAAAATTGATAAGGACGAAAAATTAAATATGCTGACAGTAGCTTGGTGCAGAGTTCTGCGAATGACCCTATAGAATGACAGGTCATTCTTTTCCGGAGGATGACCGGTCATGGTCACGGTGACCAGAATAAGAAAGGGTCACGTGATTCGCATTCCCTCGCCTTTCCTCCCAGTGGCAATGCGAAATTCGCTCTGTCAGCAATGATCAAAGGGAGACAGAGGTATCTACTGTTGCGAAGAAAGGGAGGGAGGGATTTTCGCGGCTATTTTTCTCAAAATATTCATGGAGCTTTATAAAGTTTTAATTGTTAGCTGCTCTAATAGGCAGCGAATGAGCAACTTATTGTTAGGAAATAATAAAGAAAAAAGAATGGCATGCGAATCTGATGAAGCCATTGGTAAAAGGCTAATCCATTGCAAGTAAATCACATGTGTTACAGATAAAAAACCGATACGACGAATATAAGTAACCACCCTTTTGGGATTCAGCAATTCTTATTGTAGTATTAAAGGGAACCTATCCTGTCACAGCTTTTTGCTGGAATCGCTTGCTCATAGGGAGAGCATAACATGTACAAATTGGTTTTTCATAAAACTTCGTGCTTCTCGTGGGGTGGTCAAAAGAGGTGCTCGAGGTCATGAATCTGACCCTCCGAGTAGCACTGTAGATGGGAATCGGGTGCAATTGATCGGTCGCATGAACCGCATGATTGGTAAGGAAAAAGGAGATCAACTTCATATCGCCTTCCCCTTCCCACGACGGCAGACATGGCCTCTGATCTACATACTTCCAGATATCTTTCATTGCTCAAGTTTCGCATCGTTTTTCATTTTTGTGAAGGTTATTTCTGATTGCTTTCTAGAATTTCTTTGCTGTTTCTCGTAGCTATTCAAGACTAGACCGTTCTTGTTTTATCAGATGATTTATCAGCTCCAACGGAGAATCGGAAGTGATCCCTAGGCACTTTTGCAGCGTTTCCAGAGCCGAGGAAGATGAGTGGACTGCACGAGAACCAGTGAGTAATCGACAACTACTTGCCCCTTGTTCTTCATGTTTGCACTTCAGGGAGGAGAATGCCTCCGCCATCAACGCCTACTCTGTCTCCCCTCGTTCTCCCTCCTTCACCAGTCAACAGGATACCTTTCAATGCTCTCTATCATTTTCACATATTCAGTTCTTACATTGGTGACAATAAGCTAAAAATGGTCTAATGCTTCATCTAAGCCCGTCCATTCTCAATGCTTCATCTTCCGTTCTTCCTCTCGTCCCCCAGCTTCCCCTCGTCTGATTGCAGCTCCGTACATTGTTTCACGCTCCCCCGCCAGATCGGTATTACAAAAACACATAATTACTAGCGAGCAAATTCTAAGTAAACAGCCGATTATTTTACTAACACGTCTTTTATGTTCAAGTTCTTTATTCAAGTATTCATGTTCAAGTTACAGTTATTGACAGCACGAAAGATGGGATGGAAGCTGCTAACAAGATAAATAGACTAGCATATGCTACGCAGATGATAATGGGGAGATTGAAAAATTTCAGAATAAGAAGCAGTTCGCAGCTCGGACAATTAGAAACCGAAGAAAAGAAAAGGGAAATGAAGGAGGAGGAAGATGAAGCGAACCTTCGAGATGAAGAGGAGCACTTCGAGGGCACGAAAGGCGAGTCGTAGGAAGAGACCGACGAGGACGGCCAGCAACTGTAAAGCAATAGTTCATTCTCGAAATTGTCGCATATTGTCTTTCTAATCTAATATTCGCAAAAGCTTCGTACCTTGTTCTGCTCGAAGTCGCGAATTTTTATCTGCTGGTACGTCGTTGTTCTTGTGATACCTGTAATTGATGAATGCAGTCATTGAAACATGGATAAAGACAACGATAAGACATGGAAACAGAGTGAAGCACAAACAAGAAGGCAAAATGACTGAAAGAGGGGCGCGGGGAAGTGGTTGTGAAGGAGAGGAGAGCGATCGGAGGTGAGAGGAAGGGCCTCTATGCCCCCACTGGCATTGCCTCCTTTGTTTTCCTCCTGGCTTATCTGTGCTTTGTACTCTGAATTCTTTCTTATTAGACTCCAGGGAATCCGTGCGAGAGTCGCTATTTTGAAAGATTTTGGCGCCCAAAAATCTGCGCGCTGCTGACAGGATAGGTTCCCTTTAATGGGCTTCACTTCGCAAAATGAATATACAAAGAAAAAGATTTGAATCTGCTACGAAAAAGTACCACACAAGGCTACTTACCAATACACTACACATACGACGGGATGCTCTTGGCTCTAGTTTATTGCAAGGAATTTCCCTCCTCTCTTTGACCGCAAAAGGCACCCCTCTCCCTCCCTTCGACTCGTAGCTGACAGCGCGAATCTTCGCATTGCCACTGGGTGGAACGGCGGGGGAATGCGAATCTTCGCATTCCCCGCATGTCGTCCCTTCCCATCTTAGCAGCCGTAACCTAGCACGCCACTGGCATGCGAATCTTCGCTCTTCGCTTTCGCAACGCGCCACACTGCCGTCCACAACATTACGAGAATGGCAAGAATGAACGAGATTTGACGAAAATCAGAGTTAAAGAAGGACTCCGGCGAAATGTAAGCTAATCAGTACAGGATAATTTGCATAGCGAGAGAGCGAAAGGGATAGAAGAGAAACTAATCGATTAGATTAGGATCGTGCAGGAATTCAAACTCGGCGGAGTCTTCCTTTATAGAGAGTGAGGAATGAACAAATACCACCATGCATTGAGGCCTTCTCTCCGGGCTTAAAGACTAGCCACCCTTATTCCGATTCACAGTCGTCTGGCGTGTACTCGAAGGTATAGCCCTTCCCCTCTTCCCCCATCCCTTTCCCCTTATCCATTTCATCTTTCATTTTTCTTGTATTTTCTTGTACTTCTACATTATTCTTACCCTCTTCATCTGCCTTCCTTCACCTTTATTTGCTATTACACACTTGGGTTGATAAACTATTATTATTATTATGGAAGGTCCGCCGCGATCTTCCACATAGAATGGAAGGAAGATGGAATGTCCTTCCACCTTCCTTACATTCCATATGGGAGATGAGGTAATGGGAAAAAAGAAATCCAACACGTATTAACTACGGTATCTTGTCTACTTTATTGGCAAAACACTTTTCCTATCCATATTTCCATGCGGAAGAAGATGAGGATGAGGAGGGTCTCGAAAATTTATCTGCCCTTCTATTCAGTGAAAAACTTGGCCTACGTGAATAGTATTCACCCAATGCAATATCAAATATTCTTCGGTTTTTGCTCTCCAACTTTGCTTCTGATTCTGAATTCAAGTTAATTTTAAATCTATATTTCCCGATTTTAATACTGGGAGTACGGATTGGTATCGATTGCTCAGTGTAATTACGCTTTAAAGGGACATGGAAGTGATTTTCAAGTGAAGCTTATATGAAAGATTTTGTCGTAATTAGTATAAAACCAAAAGGAAAAATTATAAAAATTGATAGTATTCGAGGAATGATTTTTTGAAATTTCGCCCAACGACGATGCTACTGTGTTTAGCGAAAGGAATTAAGCCAAAAGCGACATTCTTCTCAACGACGGAAGCTCGGAACGAAAAAATAAAACATGCGATTTTCGAGTTTTTTCTTCGATTTTTTTATTGTCACTATGTTTCTCCTTATATTTTGAAACCTTAGAAGAATTTCCATCGAATTTTAAAACTTTTGGTTAGAGGCTGCTTCCTCCCTTTAAAGGTGGTGTAAACAGAATTTTTGAGGCACTAATCAGGCATGCTTTTTGTGATTTCAGGGTGCTAATTCTAAACAAAATCACAGTAAAAATGAAAAACATTCGCAAATTGCTGAGAAAAAGTGAGCGAAAAGTTGCTTGATGTACAGGGAATTCAAAAAATAACGGCGCGAACAATTATTTAGACCCAATACAGTATGCGATCCGTAGAATAGTTTGCGGAAAATTGAGTTTGGTCGAATGTTTGGCTTGGCTGTCATTACCGTAATCTTTTGAGTCTGTACAGGCTCTTCGTGGCGGGAGCTTCTAATGTTGTTCTGTTTACACCACCTTTAAAGGGCCCCTCTGAGCACATAGCTGTCCCTCAAGAGTATGCCTACGAATCAGACCACTCGCGTGAAACAGTATTCACGAAATGACATTCGTATTCGCGCGGTCCCTGAAGAGCAATGTAACTTTGCATACAACTTCTCGCCCCCTTTAAACAGCGAGAAATGGCGGGAAAAAGATGCAAATGTAGGATTGTAGGTTTTCGACATTGCTCTTTCCGATGAGAGGAAGAAACCTGGGGGTTAAAAAGTGCTCAGAGGGGCCCTTTAACAACACTTGTCTCTGGACAAGAAATATTTACGTGTACAGTAGCGGGGGAGGGAGCTGCCACGCGGGACTTGAGGGAAGGGGAAATGAAACGGAAAATAATTCAAAACAGTGGTCACCCAGCAACTACTGCTCACCTCGTGTGCCTTGCGCACTTAGACGATTACGGAAGAGAGAGAGTAGAACTTCGGAAGATCGATTGTGCACGTGAAGGCGAGGGGGCGGGTAGAGGGGAAGAGGGTGGGAATGGGGAGAAGGGGTTCGATTCGCTGTGTTCAATAACACCGGTATCGATGCACCATGTGCGAACTCTTATCCTTTCACTTTAGGATAAGGTCGCTCGGGCTGCTCTTTACGTGCGATAACGCGACTCAATTGATATATACAATTTATTAGTAACGCGAAATCACCGGTGTAAAGAGCCTATGGTGGAGGGGGAAAGGATCGTCTATACTTCTGCTCTGGCAGAGAATCAATCGACGATGGGAAAAGTTCAACACTGCTCAAATGGCAGGATGGGTCGGGAGCCACAGATACGTTCACTCTGGTGAACGGGGTTGAGTACAACTCAACACTTGCTCTGGCAAGAGGCTTCAATTGGGTAGTTGCCAATATCGATTAGATCGACTGCTCTGGCAGTCGTCTACAAAAGGACAACAAACACAAAGGAAAACAGAGAAGACTGGACACCCGTGAAAGAGAGGGGCGGGCGAGAGATCGTAGATCACATAGCGCGCCTACTGACCGCGACGCTCACGCAACGCGTGCGAGGGGTAGTGCAGCGGGTCACACTTGCGATACGTACAGTAGTTTGGAGATTAGTTCAGATTAGCATGGATTGTAAGTTACGGCTAGTAACAGTCGTAACAGGGATCATCGCTACTTGTTAGACATTTATGTTGGATCAAAATATTAACTGTACATTTTACTGAAAAGTATTTATGATTAAAAGTTGTGTTTTATCATGAGAAATTTTTGACAAGAAATATCAGTAAGCGTATAGTAGATTAAAAAGATCCGTCCGAGAATCATTCCGACTGTAAGGCGAGAGGGTGTGCAAAGGTGAGAGAATTAGACTCATTTTGGAACGAAGGAACCGACGGATTGGTTTATTCCACTATACTGTGTAAAAGACCTCTTATTTAGCTCTGATCCCATGACCCCACCTTCCATATGGAATGGAAGGAAGATGGAAGGTCATTCCATCTTCCTTCCATCCGTATGGAAAGCCGGGTCTCCTCCTTCCATATGGAATGATCTTCCACCATCGCGAAAGGGCAAGTTTCCATTTTCATTCCATCTTCCATTTCCTGAACTATGCTAACGACTATCATAATTCGATCATCGAGCGACGACGAATGAACAGTTACAAGCGTTTTTCATTATTTTGGGGCGAGCTCAGTTGATCGGTTGCCGTGCAAATTTGCGTTCCGAGGATAATGAGTACGACTTCCATTGCTTACAGCGCATATTTGCACTTTTGGCAGTGCACTTTATGCTAACAATAAATGGCGCAAGTCAGATCAAGCGCGGAACGGAAATTTGAATACGAGGATGGACAATATAACGATTGCTTAGCGAATTAAGAAGTCGTGGTATAGTAGAGAAAAAAGGAAGATATAATCGGTCCAGGGATCCCCCGATGCCAGGCCCTCTAGATAAAACACGGAAGTATTTATGCGCGGAACGATTTATTCTTCCCGGGAATGTCGCGAAACTGTTGAAGCGGCTACAGCGGTCTCTTGTTGTAATTTCGTGTCATTTCTTGTTTTCTTTTTTTTCAATTTGAGTATTTCTTGATAGTATCACACTCATGAACGAAATAGACCACATTTGATGCATTATTTTGTCTGATCACAGCTCGGTTTTCAGATGCAAGATCATAAACTCAATAATGAGCAAAACTGAAAAAGAAAACGTAAAAGAAGCTGCAAGAACGCACGCAGCACCCAAGTATGCAGAATAAATCGATAGCAGTAAAATCGAAAATAAATCGTTCCGAAGATGACGCATAAATTCCACTTCTCGCTAAGGCCAGTAACTTTTACCAGACCGTATTTTTGAATTATACGTTCCGCTTTTCTCTACTATAATTAGATCTCTCAGCTTCGTAGTTTTTCTTCTACATGCCAAACGGTTCTATGATTCATTTGCTAGTTACGCCAAGAATCTGAAATTACGATAATTAATATGTCACCACAAATGCGAATCGTGCCCGTTGAGGTTCGATCGTGAAGAGGGAAGTGAACTTTTGTAGCTCCACAAACATCTGAATTATTATTTTTGCTTCATAAACCTCATTACAAACAAAAAAGGAAATTTTGGAAAAATTCAGATTTAAACAAAATGAGCACTTGGCAATAGTTACTCTCACAACGTTCTAAATGTTAAGCGAACGAGCCAACGTATTTAGGGGACTGTGTTTTCCGTGCGAGAGTTGTAACCGAAATCAGGGTTATTTTTCGGCATCTCGTTCGCTTAACATTTGCACTGTTGTCAGAACATTGTGCTCTCCGCCTGCTCTGAACCATACGTTAAACGCGGTGCATACCTTATAACTACGTGATACATTAAAAGGGTCTCCCCACATGCTGCTTGAAACGTCTGCGACGATCACGATATCTTAAAGGACCACTCCACTAAATATCAATACTGTTATATAATTCGCACGCAACGGTCGGCTGGCAATAACTTACTCTTCCTCTCTTGGACCCTCAGGGACCCCGCCCCCTGGTGGGGGACCGAGGGCGAATATGACGATAGTTAGGGCCAGTTGCTTGGTGCGCCTCTTCTCTCTCTCTCCTTCTATCTAAGCGTTTTGGAAATAAAGTTGATAACTAACACAGTGTTCTGACAACAGTGAAAATGTTAAGCAAACGAGATGCCGAAAAATAACCCTGATTTCGGTAGGAACTCTCATACGGAAAGCATTTATCATGAACACTTTGGCTCGCTCGCTTAACACTTAGAACATTGTGCTAAGTGCTGTTTAGACTATAAGGGCGTGTAACATGGGTGATAGATATATGTTCTAGTAATAATAGTGCTGGATTGGACCGTCCAGCCTATTCAGCGCTAAACGTCCGTCTGTCCGTTATCATGACCAAAGAACACTCAAATGTTCATTTTCCAAATTTGCAAAACCTATTGCATCCAACGTGTTTCGAACCCGCGGCATCTTCAATTGAACCAACTGAGCCTGAGCTTACCAACTGAGACAAACTGACCCACATCGCCTGGGTGCGGGGTTTTATTTATTTATTTATCGAATACGCATGTTGCGTGCGGTCGTTGGGGGAGGGGGTAAAGAAGGAGCAATCAAGGCATACTTTCATCAGCCGAATACCTGCCGCACGTTTAATCTGAGGAAAATCTGTGCTCAGATAATGTCGAGATAATCTCGAGATTATTTTTAACTTCGGGCTCGATTTCTCAGTTTCGGGTACATATTCATGCAATTTTGTCATCGGAATCGGATTCTCCGGGCCTGATTACCATATAGAGGCAGAAAGAAGCATGAAATTTCATCAAGATTGACTAGAAAACGGTAGCTCACCATTATCTCGACGAGATAATGAGGAGCTACCTCACCTCAGAAAATCTCGCCATTAATTCGGAGCTCGCCAT
>LS874896.1:468153-482501 GCA_900490955.1 Micoletzkya japonica | reverse complement strand
CACTGAGCTGAACAGAAAAGCCTAAAATAAGAATCTTCTGCAATTTTTGGGACGAAGCGACGCGACGCGCACGCGACGCGTCGCCAGTCTAGGCGTGCGTGTCCTGCAACGAAAAAAGGTAACAGGCGGGAATTTAAAATTCCGTTACAGTAATCCTGGAGCATGTTCCGTTTTTAAATGTCTGGCGGGATCATACGTGAAGACAGATTGGAAAGTCGAAGAAAAGAAAAGCGAACCGCATTTCTCCTTTACACTCTGTGCAAGTTCTCTTCTAACACCGAGGTGAATACGCTCTTTCTAAAATAATATTTTTTGACATAAATTTTATATCTTGAAGTTATGAACCCTATTCTAAAATAAAACACTTACGGGAAACGCGTCCGTGTTGTTTGTAGATACAATGGCACTTTGCCCATTTTTCAGGAACTGCTTACATCTTGAATTAGTCGTTTATGAAATAAGTCAATGTTATAATGCCCTGCTTTTGCGATAGATAAGAAGATAGGAGATCTACTCTAGCGGTGTACAGCTTGTTATATAAATCGATTTTACATTGGTTATGCCGTTTCGTTCCGTAATTCACATTAGAAGGGAATACAACAGCTCACTTCTTGTCAACATCCGCGGCGTTTTTATAGTCGACTACGTAGTCATTACTTGATGTAACAAAACAACTATCGCCCAGTGCTTTGAATTCTGAATTGAATTTCTTGCAACAACCTTTGCAAAAAATAAATTATCTAATATTCTTATATTATGACTTTAAATTATCATATATGTATCACCAGCCGGGCTACGCGCCGCTTCGCGGCGCTTCGCCCGACTTTCATGCCCTAAACGCATCTGTTTTCTCTGTGTTCTAGCTTCAAAAAATGTCCATATTTTTAGCCTAGCATCAGCGTATAGATTGATATCCTTCACGCTTTTCATGTAGGCTCTAGATGTACTTTTCTACGCTGGAATTTTCGAAAGTATTTTATTTATTCCACCACACCATGGAACTTTCTAGAAGGCTCTCTTCCTTACTCATAACCGTTACATCGCAATACCTCGAAAATACATTTTGCAACGTTCTAAAATCCATTCCTGAATTAGAAGCCTCCTTTCCCTACATTCTTCACCACAAACTCGATATCTAACTTCCTTACTTACGTTACTCTTTATCATTATCGTACATTTAGTTTCTGTTTCCCTCATTTAGTTTACAGCCAAAAGTTGAGCTTCTACACTGTGCGAAATAACAGCGTATGCAGTATAGCTTGTGGAATTCGAAATTTGCCGCAGCCAGTCAGTGTAAATTTTACCTGATAAGTCGTAAGCGGGGGGTAATAATGCCTAGATGAAAAGTTTTGTTCCCCTTTAGCTTTGCTCTAAATTTCCACACTATTTAAATTTAGTCAATACATTACTCAAAAAAATCCCTATTCAATACCGAACATTTCCCCCTGTGAATTTGCCCTAGCGGGCTAGGCATTCCTCAAAACAGTAGAGACAGGCGGAAGGATTTTTCACGTTTGTGCCGTATGGTGGGGTAAGTATTCCCTAGCGTACTAGCGTATTTTCGAACAGTGTAGGTGCAAATTGTAGGGGAATATTCCCCAGAAATTTCACTTATTGTTTGTTCTATCCAAATTTTCATCTACACCGCATTTTGGTATCTCCCTCCTATATATGGATTACATAGTTAACATCCACAGCGTTCAGTCTTACACTTAGGTCACTTAAAGGGTCCCTCCAACCATCTCATTCATTTCAAGAGATAACCAATTAAGAGCGGTTGATTGATTGTGAGAGACAAGAGAGGAATGAAGAGACGCAGACAGCGAGAGAAATCTTTGCACAGCTTTTTCTCAGCAACGGCGAAGTTTCAACTAAAAAGGAGACAGTATGAGGCTCAGGACATTGAGAGCTATCCAATGATGTCAAAAAATGCATATGGTAGACATTGCCTGGAGGGGCCCTTTAAGTCTTACATGTAAGTCGTTCAGTCTTACACTTAGGTCACTTTTAGCTTAATAATTCTAGACCCCCTGTAAAATACCATACAACTCTCTGTACGATATTTAATACATTTGCCCTACTTTTATCAATTCAAATAACGCTTGAAATACGCAATAAGAGCAGGCGCAAGTAGGCCGCGCAGCCTCAGCTTCCTTTATGTAACAACCCCGCAAGCCGCCGTACTGTGTCGGTTTAGCTCAGTTTACCAACTGAGCTAAACAGACACAATACGCAGACAGACTGTGAGTCGGGAGGTTGCGAGTTCGAACCTCGCTAAGAGCAGGAGCTTTTGCAGATTTGGAAAACGCGTATTTGAGTGTTCTTTGGACAGGGGCACGCACGGACGTTTAGCGAATTATATAATAGTATTGATCATATATCATATGTGATTATATCATATGTCATGTCTGCCGTTAAAACTAGATTCGTGAATTTTTGCTAAATAGCGAAATGTTCGGTAAGCCACCTTGTCATCGAATCTGTCATTTCAGTAACCTTGAAGTATTCTTGGACCTTGATCTATTTCAGCAACCGCGTACAAGTATAGCAAATGGATTTCGCGGAATGGACGTTTTCCCACTTTTCTTACCCAGTCCAACATGAGTAGCAATGTCATGACACCAATCAGAGTAATGAAAGGTAGGTCGAGCAGGATAAGAACAGATGTATGAAGTGCTGGAAACAAATAGCTATACACTAGAGAAATGATTTTGCAAACATCTTTCTACTCGAAATTTACTGAGAAGAAATGCAACATGAATTGAAAAAAGAAGCGGATTACGAAATAAATATACACGTAAGCGTTGTCAACGTAGTGAATGCGTCCACGTCGAACACCAGTAGCGGATGCAGTTTGGAGGAAGAACGTGTCGGACGTATAGTTTGATTTCGATTCCGTGGAAAACTCTGAAAAGTAAAAATATTTCTATTCGCTAAACTTTTTCCTTATGACTGGATAGGCAGCATGTCCTACCCTCCTACCCAGCATGTCCTACCCTCCGCTTCGCGGCGCTTCGCCCGACTAGCGTGTCCTAAACGTGTTCTAGAGTGAACAGCTTCAAATAATGTCCATATCTTTAGCCTAGTATCAGCGTATTGATTGATATCCTTCAAGCTTTTCATGTGGTTTCTGGATGTACCGTCAAGCTAGTAAATTGTGGGCCGTGTTTGAAACACTTGAAACAAGCCCATATCTCGGCTGGGAAAGGTCGTACAGAGTTCTGGTTGGAATTTTTGGAATGCTCAGGTTGAGATCTACTTGTGTATCAAGTTTGGTGATGATTAGACAACTGTAAACCGGTCAAAACGGATTTTATCTTAGAAATCCCGATAAATTCTCGCTATCGCAGTTCGAACCTCTCCAATGCCACATTTTTACGTTTTAAAGGTCTTTAAACTTGAGGAATCGTTACCAAACTTGATACACAAATAGATCTCGTCCTGAGGATTCCAAAAATTCCAACCAGAACTCTGTACGACCTTTCCCAGCCGAGATATGGCCTTGTTTCAAGTGTTTCAAACACGGCCCACAATTTACCAGCTTAACGGTACTTTCATACGCTGGAATTTTCGAATGTTTTCTATTTATTCCACCACACCATGGAACGTTTTTTTGTTCAGTTTTTTTGAAGTTTTGTTCCCCTTTAGCTTTGCTATAAAATTTCCCCGCTATTTAAATCTAGTCAATACTTACCTCAAAAAATTCCTTATTCAATACACTATTGTGAGCGAACATTCCCTAGCATACGGCGCCGCTGTGAATTTACCGTAGCGGGCTAAGCATTCCCCAAAAACAGTAGAGAGAGGCGGAAGGAATTTTCACGTTTGTACCGTACGGTGGGGAAAGTATTCCCTAGCGGGATAGCGTATTTTGGAACAGTGTAGGTGCAAATTGTAAGGGAATATTCCCCACAGAATTTTCACTTATTGTTAGGGAATATTCCCCACAGAATTTTCACTTATTATTATCCCGACTCACAGTCTGCCGGCTTACCAACTGAGCTAAACCGACACTATACGCCGGCTTGCGGGGTTGGTACATAAAGGAAGCTGACTGTACGGACTAAATGCCCTTTCATGGTGTGGTAGGACTGATGTAATAATTCGAGTTTATTACTGTACAGGGGGGAAGGAGAGGGGTATGGGGATACTGTACTGGTTGGTTGTCAATTGGTACTGTATTTGTCAATGACACTCGACTGAAAATGGGGATTGGGGTCGAGTGGAGTGCCGGAGCATGGATGTAGGGATGGGGAGGGCTCACGACAACTGACGACTGACTGAATCGTCGGCCTTATATAGGGCTTGGAGGGAGCGCGCAACTCGATGATCTACACGTAGGCAGATGAGAGTGCACGCAATAGTCGCACAGTGATTCGACCCTAAAGGGAGTGCGGCGTTATGACGTTTCGAAAACGTCGTCCGCGCCGTGCACTCGCAGGCACACCACGGCCTACTCTCTAAAGGAAATTTTGGCGCTCGCGCACCAGTTTATCATTTTTCTTCCGGTTTTTTTGCCTTTATTTGTTGAATATTAGGAAAAGTTTCGTATATTCAAAGGATCTAAGCAAAATATCAGTGAAAAGGTGCATTTTGACCCTGCTGAAGACGTAAAACCCTTATTTCTCAGAGATTGTAAGAGACTCAAAAACGAACTTAGTGCCATCTGATAGAGCTTATACCCTTCCACAACACTACGGAGAGTTTTGTTTCGATTTCTTGCCCAATTCGGAGAAAAAGCAAATAAATGAAATTGAAAGATGCCTTTTTGAACCCTTATTTCTCAGAGATGAAATACACCATGATCATCTTCTTCTAGATATGGATAGTATGCTTGGTCGTCTAAAGCGCTACGGAGTTTTGTTCGAATTTCTCAGGAATAATATTGTTATACCCTGCCAAAGCTGCTCCGTCGCTCTTCCGAAACCATTTTCCGATTAGAGATACAGCAACAATACATGCACGCCTTGACTTCTGCAACCAGTTGGCGCTGTGTCCTAGTGGATAGCGCGTTCTTTTTGCAAGCGGATGGTCGGGGTTCGAACCCCACCCCGCGCCCCCTGTTGCATTGGTCGGATCACTGTGAGTCGTAACACTCCGGCTCCGAAAGAAATCGGTTTCCCGATTTTGGATCGGATGAATTGAAGGGGGAATGATTGACTTTTAGCCCTTGTAACATGATTCGACTTGATTCGACTTGATACACAAATCGACTTTTGTAAGTGAATATGTGGACAATCAAAAAATATACGACAGGCTTACAAATCCAGGGGCGAGGGGAAGGGACAAGGAAAAATACATACAACACTTCCTTGCTCACTTGTGCGTGAGGTTGTCTTCGTCGCATCACGAGAAGCCGCGGTCGTGGTTGATGTTATTGGGGTGGAGGGAATGGAACAGTCAGCGAGGATAACTCCAAGCTTGGACTGTGATGAACGGAAGTCGATTGAACTTTGCGGTTCTGGGATGGTCGACTGGTGGGGTTGGGGAAAATGGAGAGTTGGGTGCTCAATCAAATGAGGGAAAGAGCTTGGGGAAGATGAGTACGGTAGCGAATGATATCGGAACCAACTGGAATTAGGGATAGTGGGAGTTCTCTGTACTGGAAATGCGCTGAACTGTTTGTTCATTACTCTAATCATAGAGTTGCTCGTACAATGAGAATGCGGGGATGGCTGGGGCGAGTTGGGGTAACGGATCATGTCTGCCCGAAACCGATTGGAATGGGGAATGATTGGAATGGTAGGGGGGTGCTCTGTGCCACGCGGGACTTGAATTGGGATGAACGGCTCGGGAATGGATTCCATACACAGCTGTGAGTGCTGCCTTATGCACCATGTACGGACTAAATACTCTTTCATCGGTGTTGTGGTAGGACTGATGTAATAATTCGAGTTTATTACTGTACAGGGGGGAAGGAGAGGGGTATGGGGATACTGTACTGGTTGGTTGTCAATTGGTACTGTATTTTTCAATGACACTCGACTGAAAATGGGGATTGGGGTCGAGTGGAGTGCCGGAGCATGGATGTAGGGATGGGGAGGGCTCACGACAACTGACGACTGAATCGTCGGCCTTATATAGGGCTTGGAGGGAGCGCGCAACTCGATGATCTACACGTAGGCAGATGAGAGTGCACGCATTGGGGAATGGTAGGGGAAGGTGTTGGGAAGGAAGGAGAATGGAGATGAGAGTGACCAGCTCAGAGAACGATCACTTGGGGGAAGGGGTTGAGCAGAAACAACATATTGATTCTTGGTTACGACAATAGTCGTAACACTGACGCCGCGCGGCCTACTTGCGCCTTCTTTTTTTGCGTAATTCAAGCGTTATTTGAATTGATAAAAGTAGGGCAAATGTATTAAATATTAAGCTGAAATTTTAGATTTTGGAAAAATGTTGAGTATAGTTTCTAAGTGTAAGACTGAACTCTGTGGAGGTTAACTATGTAATTCATATTAGGAGGGAGATACCAAAATGTGGAGTAGATGAAAATTTGGATAGGACAAATGGCTCCTTCTCTCTGTAAAGATTATGAGTTTGGTCCGCTAACAATTAATGAAAATTCTGGGGAATATTCCCCAACAATTTGCACCTACACTGTTCGAAAATACGCTATCCCGCTAGGGAATACTTCCCCCCACCATACGGTACAAACCTGAAAATTCGTTCCGCCTCTCTCTACTGTTTTTGGGGAATGCCTAGCCCGCTAGGGTAAATTCACAGCGGCGCCGAATGTTCGCTCACAATCAGTGTATTGAATAAGGTTTTTTTGAGGAATGTATTGACTAGATTTAAATAGCGGGGAAATTTTAGAGCAAAGCTAAAGGGGAACAAAACTTTTCATCTAGGCATAATTACCCCAGCTTACGCCTTATGATGTAAAATTTACACCGACTGGCTGCGGCAAATTTTAAATTAGACCAGCTATGCTGAATACGCTGTAATTTTGCACATTGTAGATGTTCAACCTTTGGCTATAAACAAAATGAGGGAAATAGAAACTAAATGATAGATAATGATAAAGAGTAACGCAGGTCACAACATTCTAGACCTTTGTAAAGGGAAAATGACAATGGCATTGCCTGTTGTGACTTTCAGGATGCTCTCGGTGTCAGATGGAGAGTAGGTTTAGTGATCATAATCATGCCTTTACTTTGTCGTTCATAATCATTCTTCCGTGGTGCGCGGCACACCGATCTACTGTATTTGGAAACGTCAGAATGATTTTTCGCTTTCCAAAGGTTTTTGCATTAGGGCAGAATACCGTGAGGTAGGGAATTTAGTTATCGAGTTTGTGGTGAAGAATGCGGGAAAAGGGAGCTTCTAATTCAGGAATGGTTTTTAGAACATTGCAAAATGTATTTTCGAGGTATTGCTATGTAACGGTTATGAGTAAGGATGAGAGCCTTCTAGAAGGTTCCATGGTGCGGTGAAATAAACAGAAAACATTCGAAAATTCCAGCGTAGGAAAGTATAGTATAGGAAAGTATAGTGGATTAAAAAGGTCCGTCGGGGAATCATTCCGAGCATAAGGCGAGAGAGTGTGCAAAAGTGAGAGAACTAGACTCATTTTGGAAGAAACTAGAAACTGATGGATCAGTTTATTCCACAATACATTTAGAAACGACATGAAAAGCTTGAAGAATATCAATCTATACGCTAATACTAGGCTAAAGACATGGACATTATTTGAAGCTGTTCACTCTAGAACACAGAGAAAACTTATGCGGTTAGGACACGCCAGTCGGGCGAAGCGCCCCGAAGCGGCGCGTAGCCCGGTTGGTATCCTTATATGTTCATATACCTTATATGTTGGTATATGTTCAGAACGACGAGAAAAAACCTACCTTCTCCCCAAGCCTTGACACTTTTCTTATCTACCCAGATGCGAGAGTAGCCGAGTTTCCCTGCGAGAACTGCAAACAATTTTGGTTTTATAGTTGACTTGATTAATGCCGTCACTGGAATCGGAAAGAGCAAGCTGGTGTTGAAGCGCCTTTGAGCTGTATGAGAGCTGGAAACTTGAGGATGGGTGAGCTGCTAAAGCAAAGCCTCAAAACAGTAGTTTACTACTTACTAGCAAATCACTGCAAATTTTGTCCATTTCTCTGTGTGTGTCACTGTGTGTATGTGTATGTCTGTTCGTAGGTCGATTATCTCCTTTAGAATTGCGAATTTCGAAAACGTTTTTACAAGCCCCCCTTTCAATTCTTCATACCTCGGGGCCATTTTTTGCGTTTTTGAAAATTTTTAAAACTGGCTGAGAAAATCGATATTTTTGAAATTCACGGGTATCATTTTTGGTCAAAAACAGGAAAAACTGAATTTTTTATGGCAAAATGTGCAAAATGGAAATGCGGGATCCTGGGTAGAACGAGCACCAAGCCCGGACTACCACTGCTCCATGCCGGCACACAATTCTCTCTTCTCAGGTTTTGCTCATCACATTTCATCGCGCGCATTGCGGCCTCCTTGATTCAAAAGTATTGCATTCATTCGACGCTGATTTTTTCCTCTCATATGTATGCATAGATCCACAGGATCACGAGGAAACTCAAGATCATGGACACCACACGCTATGACCCAGTCCAGTCCTATCAATCAAGACTCCCTCCTTTGGATGCTGCTCCATTGTTAGCCCAGATAACGGTGTAAAACTGTAAAAACATGACACTCAATCATCCCATAGACTGATGTCTTTGACGTATTAAAGGAGCCGGACCACGATACTCTTTACGCCATTCAGTAGATCTAGTCGTCCTGATCGGGTATTCCGAGATCTATGCGATTTCGTTCACTCTCCGTGGAGTACTGAAGGTACAAAGAGAAACACGCATTTCACAAAATCGGATATATTAGCTGACTGAGATGATATACCTCTGTTTCATTGACAAAACGATTATTCGCATTGCTCGGATCATTCTGAAAAAAAAAACGAACAGAAAAGATGAGTGGAAAGGCCGAAATTGCAATATCGGGGTAGCCCGCGAATTCTACCGTACCCGTGGGCCGGCTCCTTTAAAGCATGTGTCATAATCTTGATTAGTGTTGCGAATCCGGTGCAATAAAGGGTACACTGACGGGTCACGAATTTGGTGTGCTCCGCTGAGACGAGAACGGGCAATTCTCCGCTATCCTTCTGGCACGACTTCACCGCGTCTTCGTAGGTTGCCTGAATTATAAAATAACGAAAACTTATTCTACAAGCGGCTTGTGCTGCAACGTAGGTAGTATCTATTCCATTTTCATCTAACTGTTTACGGCTTCACTACATCTGAAGTTTGTTGCAATAATTTTAAAGTTTTAACTTTTCTGCGATATATCGCAATACGTTCGTTTTCACTACTCCTAATTAGGTGGTGTAAAATTTTTATGGCACTCATCAGACCTGCTTTTTGTGATTTCGTCGTACTAATTTTAGACAAAAGCATTGTAAAAATAAAAAAAATACACAAATTACTAAAAAAACGTGAATGAAAAGTTGCTTGCTGTTCGGCAAGTCAAAAAATAAAAGCGCGAACAATTTAAAAATGAAAGAATTAGATTTTTGATAGAAAATTTCAGAGGTATTAAACTTAGCAAAGATTAGAGAAAGGCACGTGCGTGGTAATTTGGATTTCTTTATATTCTCCTTGCATCCCCTAATAAATACTCCTCCCCCGTGTCCCCTCATCTTCTACACTCCCACGGACACAACAAAATGGCGATAATATGTTCATTTGCTAACAGCAGTGCGTGCATAAACAGAAAATATTTAGCTATCTTTACTTCTTGAAGTACTGTCGTTATCTGGAGCAGACAGAGAGAAGGGAAGACGGTAGACCATTGTACGAGCAATGCATGAGAGCATGGAAGCAATGAAATGCGGGATAGCCATAGGGATAGTGAACGTTCGCTTTTTTACTTTTCCATCTTTACTGCTTGAACTGCTTTCGTTAGCTGGAGCAGACAGAGAGAAGGGAAGACGGTAGACCATTGTACGAGCAATGCATGAGAGCATGGAGGCAATGGAACGCGGATTGGATATATAGTGGATTAAAGAGATCGGTCGGAAAATCATTCCGAATATAAGGCGAGAGAGTGTGCAAAGGTGAGAGAATTACGCATTTTGGAACGAAATGCACTGACGAACAGGTTCAATACTCTATATTACAGGACAACGAGAGGCTTGGGAGAGGAGATAACTGTATGACAATATAAACATGTTTTCTAGAACTTACTTCAACATTTCCTGGAGGCGATCTGTAACATCGGTCGAAAATTAGATCACCGATGGAGCACGCGAATGAGGGTTCTGAATCAGTTAGATAGTTGTTATTTGAGAAACTACCACCACGATACTTCACATTACCTAACAAACTTTTAAAGTTGAAAGAATTTTGCGACCTTTCGCAAAAAAATTGTGTGGATTTTCGCAAAGTTGACTTACTGTACTCGCAGTATACTTGGTTCGGCTTCGCACGATCGATCGTGGCCTGAATACGAATTTATTCTAGACATCTAATCAAGGAAAGGATCTAGACAAGCTTACCCTCAAGCAACACTGTGCTAGGCATTCAATTTGTATTTAAGAATAAAATTAACGCTCCTTTCATTGTACGTTCATTGTCAGTGTATACAGTATGTAGGCAAGAAAACAAAGCAGTATGAATAGAGGCCAGAAAAAAGGGAATGAGTTAACTGATGGATCGTTTTCGTCAGTGATATAGTGGAATAAACCGATCCGTCCGTTGCTCTGATTCCGAAATGCGTCCAATTCTCTCTCTACTTTTACACGCTATTTCGCCTGATATTCGGAATGAGAAACTGAAGGATCTTTTTATTCCACTATATATCATACCACGGCCTCGTTCAGTTTATACGGCTCTCCTCTCTTGCACATTTTGTTTGCGTGTTCCTCATTCCGTGGCGTCGCGTAGATGACCTTGCTGCACTTCTGGTCGTTCTCCCTAATCGGACCTCAAACATATAAATATCACTATGCCAAAATAATACTACCAAATCACTTTGAGAAGAAAAAAACCTTTTCTTTCTCTAATGTCTCTTCAAAACGAATAAAACCAGAGCACATAGGATACGGTAGTTCATAATTTCGAGAATAGAGTAGCATGTCCAAAGAAATGAAGAACCTTCACTGCATTTCGGAACTCCGTTAGCAAAAACGACGAAGAGAGAAAGAAAGAGCAGGAGAAGAGCGAACCGTCTACGCATGGAACACGAATGTGAATGAGGACGGGGAGACGAGAAAAGGAGGTCCAGGAGGGGGAGCGGTAATTGGATTATGGAAACAACCGACAAATGCAAATATGGATAGTCTATTGACTATGTTCCTTATTCGTAATTTTTGCTATCGAGTATCTGATGTCGTTTATGATTAGATACTTTGAAAACCAACCTATATATTTATCGTGTTTCTTCTATTTTTATGCTTTATCAATCTCTTTGTCTCGGGTTTTTTGCTCTTCACTATTTACTAGGGACCGTGAAATGGGCCGTAGTATTCTGCCCGGTGGGTCTCAATAGTGGCAAAACCAATCTCCTAAAAAAATTTCGGAGTTTATGGAACACACAATAACGATTGAGAAGTGATAATAAAATTCGACCAAATTATAATGAAATTTCTTATTTTACCTTTAGAAATTATAAGAAACATAACAATAATTATTTAATAATTTCAAAAAAAATCCAAGTCCATTCGTGGCAAAGTCTTTCTCTTCTTCGCTCCCCTTTCTGTTGCGGCTGCCCTACCCCATAGTGAAGATTTTCAAGTGAAGCTTTTTGTCCCCACTCCCACCACCGTGATATCCTTTTCTAACCCCTCCTGCCGCACACCGCAAGGTGTAATGATAAAGATAAAGATAAAGTATGAAATTTATTTTTTCGTTCCGCGGGTTGGGCGTTCAATGATTCCGTATGGCTGGGCCCTGTCTGCTAAACACAGTAGCGTCGTCGTTGTGCAAAATTTCAAAAAAATCATATCTCGAATACTGTGGCGGATTTCGCCACGAAACCACCATTTCGACCACTTTTCCACCATCCAGTCATCAATTTGACCAACCGAACCAATCCGCTCCACTGAACTACCGTAATCCATTTGTCATCATTCACGCAATTGGTTGTACTTTGAGCTGTTTACGCTCATTTGGATCATTTGCATGCGTGATCCTCCACTCTACTCTCTCCCTTCCCTTCATTTGCCTAGGCCTTCCCCATATCTTCCCTCATTAGCATGCCTTCCCCTCCGCGGGTATAAAAGGCGAGCTCCAGCTCATTTCGCCAGTGTTCCACCGTCCTCCCACCTTCTCTGGTCGTCCCTCTCTTCCTTCTCTTCCCTGTCCGCTCTTCTCGACACCCCGCCACCCGACACTCCATCCACTCACTCTCTTCATCCGCCGCGGATAGAAGGGAGTTCTCATCGATAACCACCAATCCAAGGACCACTCAATCCACTCTCCCCAACCGTATCCAGAGAAAATTCAAAAATGGTGGTCAATTCGCTATTAGACACATTCCTTACCGGGCGGAATGCTGTGAGGGGCCTATACTAGATCCTTGGGGTACTCCAGATATAATACGAGACGCATATGATCTGTGGTCATCAATAGCAACAACTTGAGTACGATTGCTAAGGTATTCACCTATCCATCGAACAGCATGAGATGAAAGATCGAGACATGATAGCTTATGAAGGAGAAGTATATGACCAATAGAGTCGAAAGCTTTCTTGTAGTCGAAATATACAGTGTCAAAAGACGATCCTTTAGCTAACAATTGAACGTAACGGGATTGGGTTTCTACAAGCTGTGTGGTAGTAGATCTTCTATCACGAAAACCGGCCTGATGTGGATCAAAGAGACCTCTATTCTCTAAGTACCGTCAAGCTAGTAAATTGTGGGCCGTGTTTGAAACACTTGAAACAAGGCCATATCTCGGCTGGGAAAGGTCGTACAGAGTTCTGGTTGGATTTTTTGGAATTCTCAGGACGAGATCTACTTGTGTATCAAGTTTGAGGGAACAGAAAGAGTGGTGAATCCTCTATTATATAGAAAGTGATAAGGGTTTTTTTTGAATAGGCGTCACGCAGCTCAAACTCAAAGGGCCCCTCCAGGCAATATCTACCATATGAATTTTTTGACATCATTAGATAGCTCTCACTGCCCTGAGTCTCATCCTCTCTCCTTTTTCGTTGAAACTTCGCCGTTGCTGAGAAAAAGCTGTGCAAAGATTTCTCTCGCTGTCTGCGTCTCTTCATTCCTGTCTTGTCTCTCACAATCAATCAACCGCTCTTAAAGGGTACCTAAAGTGTCAGAAAATCTTTATTTTGAGTTTGATCTATAGCTACTCCTGCCGCGAAAATTTGCAGCGTAGTAGGAAAGGAAGCGCCGTACAAGTTATTGACTGGTATGAGGGAGATCAAAGGAGGCGATGCCACTGGGCATGCAAGGCCTTTCCTCTCACCTCCCTCGAGAGGGGGAGACTGACCTCGCTCCCGAGGGAGGATGACTTACTCCGCTGTATTTCATGTGCTTTCACCTTGTCTTTTTGCATTTCGCTGTTTCGAGTGTATCTTTATCAACATTAGGAACCATTTCAGATGCAGAATGAGGATTCGTGTCATCGATGGTTGCGGCTGGGCGAGTAAGAAGAGATGGTTTCGAAGAAGAAGAATACTACATGAACCACGTCTTTCCTGTATCCTTCGATCATTTCCAGGTTCATTCTTTTCTTTTTTTGTACACATCTCGTTTTTTTATAATGAATACGTTGCCACAGATTTCCTTTGAGTATTGCTAAATTCTGAATTTTATTTCAACAAGGTTTTTCGCGGCAACGTGTTCGTTTTATCTCGTGATAATTGAGCAATAATATTTGAGCTTCCATCATTGTGAATCTATATGAAAGAGAGCAAGCTTTTCTCACTCCTCTCCACCCTTTATTTTATTTCAATATGGGCCAAAATTTGTAGTAATCATGCGAAGTTCCTTTCCTCAATTATGTTGCTGAATAATCATGGACTCCCCGTTATTCTTTGCTTACATTTTCTGATCTCTTTCTCGATGAGTTATGTTTCACAGATTCTTTAAAGGAACTGTCCCACGAAAATAATCGTTGTTGAGTTATTCATTAGGAACGGTGTAAAATGGGTTAGACAACAAGATGAGCAAAAATTCCGATTCGAAACAGCTCTCTAGGCCTCAGTACGGCCATCTGAATGTGTGGGATACGGTAAATCTTGTGGGGTAGTTTGTAGTCTAGACCGACTAGCTAAATAACCCCTGGCATTGCCTGCTCGCTCTCGCTCTCCGTGGAGTAGGAAGGGAAGAGCTAGGGAAGGGGCGAAGGTG
>LS874896.1:408376-445684 GCA_900490955.1 Micoletzkya japonica | reverse complement strand
AGATGAGGCTCAACGAGGGGTAGTTCAAAGGGGATATCTCTAGATGGAGGCTGTTTTAGGGGACAATGTAAGGGAGGAGTTTGCACAGACGAGAAATGACTAGAGAATGCATTACATTTAGATTGCGAATCTATAATAGGGTTGCCATTAACGTCTAACATAGCTCTATTAGTGGGAGAGGGGCTCTTAAGGCGATCTTTACATAACTTAAAATAGGCCTTAGTGTTACTATTAGATACAATCTTATGCTCTTTGAGAGACTCGTATTCCCTTAAAGCTCTGCGGAATCTTCCGCGAAGAGAGATAGCTAGTTCACGACCGTTTAAATCAACGCACACAAAACATTTAAAATGCACAGCGAGTGGCGAACCGCGACGCGTACGTGACGCGTATTGAGAATTTATTTTTAAGCCAAAATCTGACTACGGTATCAGATCTCTAAAGGGAAGCCCTGTCCCACAGTTAGATGTCGGTTGTAATCGTACGTGTAGTTGGCTATTGGGGGCTACGGAAAATGCACGATGAGATTTGCCATACAATATTTTAAGACTGCGAGGATAAGAATCGAAAGGACGAGTAGACTTGGTGGGAGTGTGCTTATTGACAATGTCGTTGACAATGTTAACGAATAGATAATACGCATCTTCTAAGTCTAAATGGGATAGGGTAAGGGTCCAGTCAATAACTGACAACTCAATATTGATAGTATTCCAATCAGCTAATCATCTATATTGTTTACTAGAAGGGGTGTGCATAGCAGGTCGATGGTCAAATGATATGCGGAAAGTTAGACTAAGATGATCACTGAGGGGGACATCTGAATCTACAGAACGAACTATGTCCTGACTGCAGAGTATAAGGTCGAGGGTATTGGGGCCGCGTGTAGGGAAATTAACATATTGAGTAAACTGGTTGTCGACTACAAAATCTAGAAGAGGATTAGGAGAGGGAGAAGAGGAACGTTAGGGATGGATAGAGATGAGAGGTGAGCAAAGAGATCATTGGAGATAGCTACTGAGCAATGCGGGGCTCGATAGACACAGGCAACGCGCAGTCTGGAAGGCAATGAACTCGAACTCGCGCCGCTACAGTACACGTCTACTACTATGCATTCGAAACCGGGCTGCGCAAGGGAAGAAACTAGTATAGGATTGAGAGAGCTATGAATGAGAAGAGCGACGCCGTCTCCTCTATTAGACACAGAAGTGGGCTTATCACAGCGAAAGATACAGTATGATAGATTATTAGAGAGAATTAAAGAGTCATTATCGTCTATATTAAGCCACGTCTCTGTAATGAATACTATAGAATGACCATAGCTACTGAGAATGAAGGATAGAACATCAAATTTTCTCCTAATGCTTCTGGAATTGAAAGAAAAGCAGGATATAAAAGAAGCATTAGCTTAAGTTTTTAAATTTGCGAATTTTAACACATATTTGTGGACGCAGTGATGCTAGATCGCAGCGGAAATCGCGATTCACTATTCGAACGCTAGGAATGATGTGGCGCATGAGCGCGCACTTTGGCTCCTGGATGTATTAACGTTCTGCCACCAGGAGGTATGCACGTACCTCCTGGAGGCTTACTTGTGTCTCCAGGATGTTCCTATTAGAACCGTGAAATAAAAGACGGAATCTGTTCCACTGGATGTTCCTTGCCTCTCACAGTTATCTAGACATGACCGGAGCATCTTCAGCATGATCTCGGTGAGTTCCTTGAACTCAAGATCCTTCCACAAACTCGGAGCGATAGTAGCAATCAGTTGCTTCTCAACCTTCGGTGAGACATGACAAATGAACAAGCGATTCTTCTGCAAATCTGGCATATCGATCAGATCAACCTCGAAAATGTCCTGGTGATGAGACCACCATCGCTCGAACATACTATCCTCCTCTGGATCGTATGCAAACTCAGTCATCCGTATCTCCAATGCATCCATTGAATAATTGGAATTGCCTGTTGCAGTACATCCAGACTCAGCAGAGTTCTCACATAGCTGAGGAACCTGGTCCCCAATTAGCGAGAGCCTTGGAAAGCAACGCTTCCACCTTATCCTCTCTCTTCTCTTGCCTTTCCATCATCTTCTGATGATCAGTCTATTTCAGAACGCAGTACCGTAACTCGATAACGAGTATCTGGTCAACTCTACAGTAATCTACTCGAGATTACCGTAGCACCAATCTCAAAACCTCCGATTACGGTAACTACCGTACTCAATAGTCCAGTGGAGGACGAGAACAGGGAGCAACCACACTGGGTTTATTCAGACAAAGGAATGAGGGGATGAGTGAGGGAAGACAGAGGGGAGAGACGAGATGTTGGGAATAACCAAAATAGGTATAATGGGGTTAACCATATATATATACAACAAATATATAGGTTCTCGTGGGTGTCTCCTGTCTCCTGGGTTCCTCTGGGAACGACCGGAGTTGGCAAATGAGGGCGGTATGTTGGCCATCGTCTCTTTTCTTCGTCTCTCCCCTTTCTGTCGCGGCTGTCCTATCCCATAGCGAAGATTTTTCAAGTGAAGCTTTTCAAGTGAAGCTACCCCACCCCGGCTCCTGTGATATCCTTGTTCATCCCGCTTGCTGCACACCGTAAGACGTTGTGATAAATATAGAATAAAGAACAATAAGTAGAAAAAGCGCTAAAAAGGGTGCCGAAATTGCCTCATTTTCCATTCATTCTTCTCTTCTTCCCCCCCTCGCGGGCAACGCTAATGAAGGTATAGTCAATATAATGGTATAGTCAATAAAGGTATAATATAGGTTCCTCGCTTGACCCCCTGTGCCTGTCCACAAATCACGGTTGTTTCGCGTTGCTCACTCACCATAGGCGCATGGAGATAAATAATAATTTTATACCCGAAATATATGTTATATAAGGGGAAAAGGCTACTCTTCGCATACGATGTACTGCAAACCGTCGATCATCTCTTCGTTCTGAAATTTACACTCAAGACAAAATAATAAAAAAGCTAATATGCTAATGTCGATAAAGTGGATAATATATTATTGACGAAAAAGTTCCGTCAGTATACTCATTCCTACTATGTCTGCACTCTCTTCACACCGCTTTGTTCTCTCGTCGGAAATAGAAATGAGACGACTGACGGAACATTTTACTAAACCGTAATAGACAGAGAAGAGCTTGTGCCAAAATCAAAGTGATCGGCAAAGTGAAAGTAAAAAGAAACAAGGCTATCTAAGAATATAAGTCATCACTACAATATTCGGGCTACTAGGTGCAGAGGGCCTGGTTTCATGCTTGCATATTCATGTAAGAGCTAGAACTATAGAACAAACAGCTTTTTCATGCGTTCAGCCAGAGCCTTTAACGCTGACCGTTTATCAACTACGTTATTATCGTGCTTATTGTTTGTTCCATCTAGTCCTTCTTTCCTTCACTGCTCCTTTTTATTCTCTTTTCTCTTTGTTCTCGCATTTCTCTGTGAAATCGCATAAATATTATTACTATGTTTAATCGAAATGCATTTGCGCCACCTTCAACTATGCGGACCGGTCTATTCTACTATACTAGGCAATTCGTAAGGGAAATCGATCCACCCACAAAGTCGTTGACTATCATTATGTTCTTCTCATTATTGCCTGTCAGAGGCTTGACGTCCAACTGAAAGAAGCCTTACAATTAGGCAAGTTTGCATTACAAGTTTTGTATAAAAATTCGCTTCATTTCATCATTATACTGAAGTTTAGTAAGCTTTTAGATAGATAACAGATTCACGTTTTTGCACTTACTTTACCAAGGGCGACAGCATACATCTTGATTCCGTTTATCTGAGCTCTATCTGTAATTATACAATTGCACGTGCGGCTTGTGCATCATTCATTTAAAGGAGCTGACCCACGAGTACGGTAGCATTTTGAATTCGCGGGCTGCTTTGATATGCAACTCATCTTAACACAAAGAAGGGTGGGAAAAGATGAGCGGCCTTCCCGCTCATCTTTTCCCACCCTTCTTTGTGTTAAGATGATCGAAACAACATGAAGGATCGATCTGGCAATGACTTAGAGCTTATCTCATGATAGTCAGATAATATATGACAGCCTCCGCCAGAAAGACGAGTACTTCCAAATGCCTGCGGCGGTAGAAAATTGATGGTCTCCAAATCTTATGAAACTATGGCCACAAGTACTTTCTGATATGCTCCACAAAATGGCGTTTTCAGTTTTTCGCTATCGTTTTTTTCGTTTTTCGTTTTTTGCGAAGCGGGGTGATGCGAGGAGAGGGTGAAAATGAGCTCGCTTCAAATCTTCACAACTTCCACCACCTTTAAATGCGTTTTATACTTGTTTTCATCGATTTAATACTCATCAAAAATTTCGTCCCGGACGGGGGTCGAACCCACGTAAACGATGGTCGCCGTTTGGTCACTTTCGTCAAACACGTACTGTAACCACAAACCAATATTTTTCTTTTACATATCATATATAGTGGAATAAACCAATCCGCCAGTTTCTTCCCTTCCAAGATGAGTCTAATTCTCTCGCTTTTGCACACTCTCTCGCCTTATATTCGGCCTTATTTTCCGACAGATCTTTTTAATCCACTATACCTTTCGAATCGACTCTGGACGCTCTTTCGAATGGTCATAATTGTTTTTCTTATTTCTCAAAAAATAAGGTACCTGAAAAACGTTATCAACTTTTACATGAAAACCCTAGGGTCTAACGTCTTGTAGAAAGTCCTCTACAAGAACACTATTACAAGAACACTCTACAAGAACACTAGTTCATATATTTTTACTTTTACTTTTGTTATATCTATACATTGGCAAAAATGGCAACATTGTAGCATGAATCTTCAAATTTTTGAAAAATCGAAAAACCGAAAAAAAACATTTATAAGAAAATGTTGAAATTGAAGGAAGTTATGAGGATTTGAAGCGAGCTCATTTTCACCCTTTCCTCGCATCACCCTTTTTTGACGACCCGCAACGCAAAACGTAGGAGAGATATCGAAAAACTGCAAACGCCATTTTGTAGAACATAAGTAAGACTGATACTGGCTACTATTCGATCAACTGAAGTTCCTAAGATCAGAGTAACTTACTCTCTAGAGCCACCCACTAGTCAGATTTTATTCAATTACAATCGTTTCTTACGAAACTTAGATAAAACTAGAATACAAGAAATTCTTACCTCACCGTGTATTTGTTCTAGGTTTCCATCCCTTATCGACCCTAACTACTTGCATATTCGCACTGGAAAACCAGAAGTAACTGATGACTTCAATCTTAGATCTATTCTAGCATACGGTACTAAATATCGGTTGGGTTCTGAAGTCGCGTCAACAGTAGTTGAGGAACAGCTCACTGAAAGTGTAGCCCGTATGCTGAAAGGATTTGGTAGACGTGAGAAATGTGATAAGAATACAGTACAATTGGCTATCGCTTCTCTCAATTCTTTTATACTACCTAAGCTCGAAAACTACCTAAAGCGGTTCCATCACGTCTCTCAGGTCACAGATTTGAGTAAAATGAAATCAGTGAACGACCTTCATAGATGGTTCGTTGTTACTCCGGTAGATAAGGCCAGTAGCAATTATTCCTTTACATGCAAGAAGCTCTATCTCCAATTTATGGAGAATGAGTTAAATGTCAATCATGGGTCTGGTAGAACGTATGAACCTTGTAACATCGATCAAGAAAGTATCGTTAGATCTCATATCAATCGTGCTATTACCTATCATATTCCTGTACCGTCAGAGTCAAATCTTCCTAGAATATATGGAATACCTAAGATGCATAAGACTCCGATCAAGTTTCGGTTCATAACTGGAGCATTCGACAGTAGCCTTAAGCCCTTATCAGTAGAGTTGCAAAACCTTCTGAAGTTTTTATCGTTGCACTTCAAAAGATATTGTCACCAGGTATCCGAAAGGAGTGGTATTAATCACTACTTTTCCATTACCAATACTATGCAAGTTACACAGAAACTAGCTCATGGCACCAATGATAGGTTGGAAATATACTGCGCCGATCTCTCCTCTCTCTTCACTAATCTTTCACATAGTGTTATCTCAGCTAACATGAGCAAGTTAATAAGTCTGTGCTTCAATAACAGTGGGTGCAGATTTATAGTACTGAATGGCAATACCGTAAGATATACGAACGACCCTTCATCAACTGGTAGATGCTATCAAATGGGCGATATTATTATGATGATCGATTATGTTCTGAACCACAGCTATGCACTATATGGCGGTACTATTCATAAGCAGAACTGTGGGATTCCACAAGGTAATAATGCTTCGCCACAGATAGCGGATCTCCCTCTTAGCTTCATGGAATTCAGCTATATATTATTAACGAAAAAGTTCCGTCAGTAAACGTCATTTCTACTTTTTCTGCACTCTCTTCATACCGCTCGACTCTCTCGTTGGAAGTAGGAATGAGACGACTGACGGAACATTCTCCTCAACCATATCTAAAAACATTAAACGCGGTGATCCTCTCTCCTACAGACTTGGTAGAGCTTTTCGATACATTGATGACATACTTCATGTGTCGAGTAAAGTAGACGCCTTCACAACTATTATTAAGACTATGTACCACGACTCACTTAATCTAGAACAGACGAATCACGTCAATGATAAGGCTGAGTTCTTAGACCTGGTTATTGAAATTGATCAGGATACTACTGTAGTTACCTCCCTGTTTAACAAAACCGATGTCTATTCATTTACAGTAATCCGTTATCCCCATTACACTTCTTGCATTCCTCTTAGAATAGGCTTAAATACCTTGTACAGCGAAATGCTAAGGATATACCGTAATTCAACTACGAGACTGGACTTTACTATTAGATGCATACAATTATACAAACAGTACATTACCAATGGCTACCCCAAGACTATAATAGTTGGAAAGCTCTTCAAGACAATTGGAAGGAATCCTAGTATCACCTATAAGTATGGACTTAGCGCCGGTGAAATGGCTGCTCTGATCATTAACTCATGAGGTCAACCATAGCTTTGCCTCTGGCACTTCCCTCCATCTCTCTTCTCTTTCTCCCTCTCATACAATCAACCTTTTCCTCTTGCCTTCCCTCCTTTCGCGCCGTCTCTCATCCTATTCCTTTCTCTGAACATGTTCGAACATCATTCTCTTCCTATTCTCGTCCCACCTCGTCTGTCGTCTCTTTAATACTCGAATGGATATATAGGAGATGTATTTTATTCGCGACCAGGGTATGTCTTTCCAATTTCTGAAAACCTTTCGAAATATGCTTATTTTCCTTATAATGTAATCAATAGGCAAATATTAAAAAAAATATTCTATCCCTTTTTGTATCCAAAATGATCCCCCGGGTTCATCACTGATGAGCTGTCGGCCCGGGTGGATTGCATGGCTGTCTGATGGCTAGACAGCGAAACAGCCATGCATTCTTTATATGGTAAAATAACTTAGCTAACATTCATATATTCATATCCTTGAAAATACCTTTTTACAGTAGTAAATTACTCTACTTACAATTCCTACAATTATCACACACAATTCTTTCAAATATCAGAAAGTACTTCTGGCCATAGTTTCATAAAATTTGGAGACCATCAATTTTTTACCGAAGCGGGTTTTCGATTCTCTGACATCTCGGAGGCTCTCATATCCAATTTTGTGAAAAGCGCATTGCTCTTTGCTCCTTCAGTACCCCGCGGAGAGTGAATGAAATTGCACAAAATTCGAATACCCGATCAGGATCTAATGAATGTAATCTAATCTAAGATCTAATGAATGACGTAAACCGCGAGTATGGCTAGAAACTCGTGGTACGGGCTCCTTTAATCAATGGCGATGGCGTTTAAAGGTGGTGTAAACAGAACAACATTAGAAACTCCCGCCACGAAGAGCCTGTACAGACTCAAAAGATCACGGTAAGGACAGCCAAGCCAAACATTCGGCCAAACGCAATTTTCAGCAAACTATTCCACGGATGGCATACTGTATCGGGTCTAAAAAATTGTTCGCGCTTTTATTTTTTAAATTCCCTGTACATCAAGCAACTTTTCCCTCACGTTTTCTCAGCAATTTGCGAATGTTTTTCATTTTTACTGTGATTTTGTTTAGAATTAGCACCCTAAAATCACAAAAAGCATGCCTGATTAGTGCCTCAAAAATTCTGTTTACACCACCTTTAAAGGAGCCGGATCACGAGGTTCTGGCCAAGTTAGTTCTTTACGTCATTTAGTAGATCTGATCACCCTGATCGGGTATTCCAAGTTTTATGCGATTTCATTCACTCTCCGCGGAGTACTGAAGATTCAAAGAGCTACGCGCTTTTTGCAAAATCGGATATATTAGCTTACACAGATGAGTTACAGCTCTGATCCATTGTCAAAACGATTCTTCACATTGTTCCGATCATTTAAAGTAAAAGAACGACCGGAAAAGATGAGCGGAAAGGCTTTTATTGCATATCAGGGTAGCCCGCGAATTCAAAATGCTACCGTACTCCTGGAACGGCTACTCTCTCACTATCTCATTCATTGTTAGGTACAACCAGTTAACGTGCGGTTGATTGATTGTAAGAGACAAGAGAGAAATTAAGAGACGCAGACAGCGAGAGAAATCTTTGTACAGCTTTTACTCAGCAACGACGAAGTTTCATGTTTTCTACATTTTGGTCGAAGTGAGAGGACATTGAGCGCTAGCCAATGATGTCGAAAAAGCATATAGTCAAAACATGGTCGGAGGGGGGCCTTTAACTTTACTTTTCAGCCGCAACAATAAGTGAAGGCGACTACGTAGGGTGCGTTTTATTACATTCTTCACTTGCCTTGCGAAATTGTAATACGATTTCTTGGACATTTAAATTTAGAGTTTAGCCTTTAAAGAAAAATTACAAACCTGTTTGTAGTTTCATCAGCCGAAGATATTCTTCCGGATCATCTTGAGTTTCGCAGTTATTCTTACCATCCGAAATTGTTATAATAGCCATCTTTCTGTTTGGGTCTTTCTAAAAAATAATTATTTCTCCTTTTAGAACATATGAATATTTTTTCTAAATTTTTTTGCGCGCGTCTAGTAGTGTTTTGCACTACGGTCTGCCTAAAGCGAAACGGGGCAGTAAATACGAAGCAACTTCAATGCATCTTCGAACGCCTAAGTGCCTCGAGAGCGCTTGGTACGGTACTGTTTGGGTCTTTCTAAAAAGTAATTATTTCTCCTTTTAGAACATATGAATACCCTCGAGGCACTTCGTACCGTCCCGAGTACCAACGAAGTATTTGGTATCTACATAGTGCCCCTATTGTTTTAGGGAATGATTCTCCAGCCCGCTAGGGTAATTTCTCGGTGGTGCCGTGTGCTCAGTAATTTTCGCTCAGTGTGGAAGTTGTTGAGCGTGGAGGTCATGACTAGAGTTGTGCAGACTGGTCATTTGAGCCAATATGTTTCATTTCTTCTGCCGACGAGACGCGTCGCGTTTATGGATGATGCATGAAACATAATCATTGTACTGACCAGTCTGCTCATCTCTAGTCATGACTCGTGGGTCTGAAGGGCAATAGTAACCCTCTTGTACATTGTAATATCCTTCACATTGTTCAGAAACATATTACGTCATCCATGCGCAACCGATCAATTTTCTAAAAATGTGGAAAAACCGATGGGATGGCATTTGGTACCACCGATCTGTACCAAATACCAGGGAAAAAGGTAGTTGAACTATACCATGGGAATACCAGGGTTCTTGAAGGCTGTACCACATAGCTCGTTTGTATGATACATGGAGCGTAGGGATGTCAGAAGTGGAGGGAAGAGGGGTGTGGGAGGGAATGACACAGCATTCCGCCCGGTGAAGAATGTGTCTAATAGCGAATTGACCACTGTTTTTGAATTTAATCAGCAATTGCTGAACAAAAGTACGTCAAATTTTTAGAGCGTCTTTAACTCATAGTGACGAGCTTAAGTATTTAAATTCATAATTTTCCATTCACTGGTTCGCCCACAGGATCGGATCCTACGGGCGGTAACCGCTATTCGCTAATCGAACGTTAGGAATGCTGTGATGAGAATGAACCGTTCCCTCCAGCTCGTACTCACTCAATGTGAGGAGGGAATGATTTTAGTTCCCTCAGTCCATGGGGGGATGTATCAAATGAGAACCATCGCTTGGTAACCACTCGTTTGAGAACTGATTGCTTGAGAACTGTCCGATGAGAACTGCAGCACGCTTAATGTGGGAAATTATCTCGAGATTATTTGTACATTTCAAGACGGAGCTCGTCATTATGTGTTAAGAAAAGCTCCAAATAATCTCGACATATGTTTGGGAATCACCACCAGCAAACCCTTTGCAGCAATGGGGATTTCAACCCGCGGCTGCCGGACAGCAGTAGACCACTTTACCTCTATACTATCGAGGCAACTGCTCACCCTGCGCCTTCCTTACCCATCACCCCACCTGCTCCAACGAGCGGGGCCCGCGAAACTTATTCTAAATTACCGCGTCCTCCTTTTTGCGGTCAACCGGTAGATCAGTGGAGAGTGAGTCTCGCAATTATCTCGAGATTAATTGGGAGCTAGAGAGCGACGAGAGAGTATGCAAAATGAAGAGAGCAAAAAAGAGCACAGATCTACTGCTCAGTTTTGCTCTCTCAAAAACGCGTGCTCTCTCACCAAAAATGGCGAGCTCCGAATTAATGGCGAGATTTTCTGAGGTGAGGTAGCTCCTCATTATCTCGTCTAGATAATGGTGAGATACCGTTTTCTAGTCAATCTTGGTGGAATTTCATGCTTCTTTCTGCTTCTATATGGTAATCAGGGCCGGAGAAGCCGATTCCGATGACAAAATTGCATGAATATGTACCCGAAACTGAGAAAACGAGCTCGAAATTAAAAATAATCTCGAGATTATCTCGACATTATCTGAGCTCAGATTTTCCTCAGATTAAACGTGCGGCTGGTCGTTTGAGAACCGGACGTTTGAGAACCAGAACTGATTTACGTATTTCTGGCAATACAGATGAAACAAATTCTACATATTCATGATCCCCGTGACAAATAATGTAATATCCAACAATTGGATTTTGAAAATTCTAAACTTGACGCTATTTGTAGGTAATGTCATTTCTGACTCGGTTCCCAAGCATTTGGTTTCATGCGTCCGGTTCTCAAACGACCCATTCGTCATTCTTGGTTCTCAAACGACCGGTTATCAAACGACGTTTCTCAAGCAATACATCCCCAATGCATGGAGGGAACTTAAATTTTGAATACCTCTCTCATTGTCAGTGCGATTTATGGCAATCAGAGTTCGAAACAGCGGTCATTCCTTGTATTCATTCGAGGAAAAGCGGTCTGGTCCCCTTGATCTAGGCGCAAGACGAGCGCAAGTTGCGAGCAAACAATGGGGCAAGTTGCGCGGCAGATAACCGGGCGGGCGACTCCCTTGCTGCGCAAGTGACCATTTTGTGGCGCGCACGTTGCGTGAAAAGTGTGGAGTTCTCTCGCCTTTTTAGTTGAAACTTCGCCATTGCTGAGAAAAAGCCGTGCAAAGATTTCTCTCGCTTTCTGCGTCTCTTCATTCCTCTCTTGTCTCTCGCAATCAAAATCAACCGCTCTTAATTGTTATCTCTTGGAATGAATTAAATGGATGGACCCTTTAAATAGCGGTATCTTATATATCATTCCGCGCGACAACGGGGTCAATTGCAATATTATTTTAGCCGTTTTTGAGGCCCGGGCCGGTGCGACCGCAATACGCTTCGTGGATCGAAGAGTACTGCATTTTTTAAAATTTACAACTAACAACTCAATAACTTTTTTTCATCTGACATTTCCTTTAACAACACACTGTGAAGCATGTATGTATTTCTCAAAGTGAAGATTAAGAAGTAATCGTTGGGCACTACAGATAACTAGCAACAGAGTTACCGCTTTATGCGCTTCCAATAATAGAGAAATTGCGTTGTCGAATCCGTTCACAATGCAGGTAGCGCCTCTCTGAAGAGTTGGGTGCTTTAATTTTTTTATTTTTTTACCTCGCGTTTGTATGTAAGTGCATAAATATCTATCTATCTTAAAAGGACATGGAAGCCAAAAAAGATTGCCTTTCACATGAAAGTTTATCGCCTAAATAGTACAGAAACCAAAACCAGATTGCACAACAATGTGTACTTGCTAAAAATTATTTCCTAGCCAAGGCGCAATCTTGCTGCGTTTAGCGCATAGTAATAAAGCAAATGGCATCGAGGTACTCCCGGAACAAATAAATATTTCTCGATTCAGATATTTTTTAAAAATATTTTTCTAACGTTTTTCCCCCTTTTTTCGATCCACAGTTATTGTAAAACGAATAAAAATAACCACAAAAACGTTAAACATCTATACATTGTGAGAATAAGATAGCTAGCGGCCGGAACGTACCCTAAGAATATGAGTCAGACACACCGAACTCAAAGTGACCCAGCGCAACGTTGCGCAGTCGTCATTGGCGATGTACGAACTATTTTAATACTATAATAAAGGGTTCCACAACACATTTTTGGCAACCCTATGTTATTTGGACGACTGACGCATCCAAATAACATAGGAGAAGATACTTTTTTTCTCGAAAATATAATAAGAGGCACAACCATTACATCTTTTCCCTGAGGGGTGAAATCCTCTCTGAACACTGTGGGTGATCGTTCTTTGGAGTGGCTCACAGACGTTTAGTGAATTATATAATTTTATTGATAATAAATAGTCGCTGACGAAAACGTTCGTCAGTAAAATGCCTACTTTGTCTGCACTCTATTCATACCATTTCGCTCTCTTTGAAAATAGAAATGCTACAGCTGATGGATTTTTTTCCTCGATCTTAGCTGATAGTATAGATTCGGGCTCCTAGGCTCAGCTAGCAGAAACTGCTTCAGAAAGTCTCATTTTTCAGCGTCGAAGAACTTTAATTAGCAAAAATAGACACTATTTACGTCATGACACGTATAAAAGCACCTAGGTTCTGATTGCTTCTGATTTTTTTATTTTGCCTTTGACCTTAAAGGGGCATGGAAGCCAAAAAATATTGGCTTTCATATGAAAGTTTATCGCCTAAATAATATAAAAACCAAAATCAGATTGCACAAAAATGTTTACTTCGCGAGATATCCTAAAAAGCGTTTCCCAGCCAAGGCGCAGTCTTACTGCGTTTAGCGCATAGTAACGAGGCAAATGGCATCAAGCTATTCCCGGAACAAATAAATATTTATCGCTCCAGAAATTTTTTAAAAATATTTTTCAAAGGCTATTATGTTCGTTATCGTCTAAGAAACATATTTTACAAGTATAACCATTTTCGGTTTCAAAAAATTTCTCGCTTCCATGTCTCTCACAAATATTATTCGAGGTAGAGCTAAAGGTTGTGCAAAGAGAGTGTAGCGAAGGAAGTGAAAGAATCTAAACCCCAGTTAGCACACACATACCCTTCCGTCTAATGGTGGATCCTTTACTCGTTCACCCTCTAGGAAATCGACGATCTCATCAAGATCCTGTTCTTCTTCCATAGTTCGGATTACCTTATATTCGGCGTTGAAATACTGAAAAAATCTAAACAGTTTATGCTACATTCTAGGGTTCGACGGACCGAGGGCGAGGAACGAGAGCTCGGTGCCATCCCTTCCCTTTACTGCCCTCGTACCTCCCCTCGGTTCTTTCCCACGCCCTCGGTCCGGAGAACGGTGATGAGAAGACCGAGGAAATCAGTAATAATCAGAGGGAAAGGGCGCTATGCTAGCCAACCGAGGGTGTAGCAGTGTGGTGTAGTGCACACCATTCCGACCGAATAGGAAAGTGTCTAATAGCGAATTGGCAACTAATTTTGAATTTACTCCATCAAATTTTGGCAGCTCTTTGGACTGATCGGGAGGTGCTAATGTTTTTAAATTAGCGAATTTTCGTTAATTGTTATGTTCGCAGTGACGATAGATCACAACCGAAACCGCCATTCGCTAATCGAACGCTAGGAATGCTGTGAGTGGTAAGCATAGGTAGCTGCGAGCTATCGGTTCCTCGTGGGTTCAAATCCTTTTGCCCTTTTTGGCGAAATTGAACTAGACTTTTTAGACTAATTAGTGAATAAGAAAACAGTTGTCCTTTGAATACATATTTATCTATTATATGGCTTTCCGCCATATAATAGATAAATATTTATCATATGGCGGAAAGCCTAGGTATATGAAAATATGTGTGTGCATCTTTCACAATGAACGACTTTTGAGTAGATCGTACATTGACTTTAATGGTAATGAAGAAGATTTTTGGCAAGGATTTTAAGAGACATTTTCTGAGAGAAGGGAGGAATGGGAGTACCCCCTCAGATAGCCTGAAAAATCGAAAATTTAGAATTAGCCCAAATTTTGCATGAAGGTATTTGTGTATTTACCTACCTATACCTACGTATTTGCAGCTCATCCCTGGCTTGCTAGACCGTGAAAATGACCTACCGTAATGCTACCGTACCCCGAGTGGGACATGGTCAGACACGGCATTCGACGCGTCTTTCCATGCTGATGAAGAAATCGTAATGGTTTTCAAGAATATCTCAAATTTAAATATAGTTTTTGCAGAAAAACATGTCGAAAACTCATAAAATGTAGTTTTTGACCCTTTAGATGGGGCATGCCCAAACATTTTGAAGCCGGATTATGAATTTTCATGAAATTCTGCACCATATATATTTTTCTAGCAAAATATATAGCTTATGCAACGGGACAGGACCTGCAATTATAGTGATTTGAAAAGATCTGTCGGAAAATAATTCCGAATATATAGCGAGAGAGTGTGCAAAAGTGAAAGAATTAAACGCATTTTGGAATCAGAGCAGCGGACGGATCGGTTTATTCCATTAGTTTCCTGCAATGTTCGACTTTTCAGAATGACGTAAATACGTATGTGAATTTAAAAAAAAGTGAAAAGTATGTATGTGAATTTTATGAAACATAACTGACGCAGTATTCTTCTATTCTATGTTTTCAAAGCAGTACTCTCGTATAGGCGTATATGTGCCCGGAGGGCAAAACATCTCATTAAAAACATTTCATTTTTTTTTCAAAAAATTTTTTTTGTAATGGGATTTTTCCAAAAATGATCCCCATGCTCTAAAACGCGTTCTGGATAAGTTTGAGCGTTTTTGAAAATGTTCTCAAAATCGATACATCTCAGCCCTGAGGGCATATTTTCAAAATCGGACAAAAATGGGTCCGAGATATTCAAAAGATAATAATAGCCACTTTTGAACTTTTTACGATTTCTTCAACGACAACTTCACAATGTTCTGACAACAAATGTTAAGCGAACGAGATGCCGAAAAATAACCCTGATTTCGGTTACAACTCCCGCACGGAAAATACAGTACCCTAAATATTTTGGCTCGTTTGCCTAACATTTAGAACATTGTGACTTAGTTATGCCGGTCACAAAAATTGCGGATACACAGATACACAGAATTACGTACAGACAGGAATAATAGTAATAAACTTAATAGTAAGTAGTAAATGACAAAGGAAATCTAGCAACGGTGAAAATTAAATAAAATAATGATTAAGGTGCGTTCAGTGTCGAAGGAGGGGGGGGGGTCAAAAATCCTCGATTATTTGCTGGGTTTTCCTTGAAATGTCAGTTATTCTTCGTCGAGTTATTCGAGTTATTCAACAAAAAGCGGGCGGGTCCCTTTCATCCTTAGGAAAATCAGACCGCTTCTCATCAAATGTCAACAAAGAATCATAGCAAATAATCGAGGATTTTTGACCCCCCCCCCTTCGACACTGAACGCACCATTAGTTAAAAATAAGATAATTACCGCAATTGCGAATCGCGTTTTCTCTTCTGCGATATCGAACAACTTTACGAATTCTTTCAGAGTCCCGAATAGCTGTAAACAGTTTTTAAGTATAGTAAATAAAACATTAAACAAACGTAGGAAACGGGACTATGCTATCACGTCGTTGAAAACATTAAACCTTTGCGAGACTATTGTTATATTTAGACATACTCGATATTTTCTCCTTTCGGTCTTTTCAACATTTATTTTCTTCGTCCCGAGCACGTCATATGACATACTTTTAGAGTTGTCAAAAAGGATCACGATATCTGAAATCGCACTTATATCGCTTTTTGCTGTATTTTATGATTCGCATGGACTTTGATGAAGTCTAGCTCAAATTGACATTGGTAAGTTACCCATGAAGATCAAGAGCTCACATACCGGCATAGAATTTTTGGCAGAACGAACAATAGTATCCAGCAGGTGCTGATTTGTCTTCCGATTTATCCCTGTTAATGCCAGCGCATCTGAATAGGAAAAATGTTCCATCTATCGTCATCATTCCGATTCCCGACGAGGGAGGCGAACGAGGAATACGATTACTATCGGAGCGTTTTTGTCAGCAATATTATCGAAGACCTTACGAAATACGTTAGTTGAGCAATTTGTTTTCTTATTAATTTCTTTTTATTATTAATGACCATGCATTTCTATTTTCTCGACGAGAGAGCGAATGCCTTATCCGTGATTATTCTACAAATAATAAAAAGTAAGAAACGAAAAAAAATTTCTTTGCACGTCATTATAAGCTTTTTATTAGATTACTTAAAAGTAGGAAACGAGAAACGGATCAAGTCTTGGCTTACGCTTCATATCCCCCCTATAGGTAGTCTATTTGGCAGGCATGCGTATGAGAAATAACCATAATCCGTTTCCGACTTCCTACTTATAAAACTTTTTTCTTTTCAGCACACTATTAGCTAAACCTCTCTAGGGCCACCGTAACTTACTTGCACTCGGGTTTATTTGTCTTTCTGTTCACTGTACACTCCTTTCCTTTTCCGACACACCATGTTTCGCAAACTGAAAATGTTCTTTGATAATCTTTTCGAACTTCTAAAGCGATGCGAAGGTAGGGCCGAGGGATGCCTTCTCAATATGCGGGTATAAAACTGTTTCAGCACATTGAGAATGCAACCTTATATTATGGACGAAGAACTTCCGTCAGTAAACACAATCCTACTTCGTCTGCATTCCCTTCATGCCGCTCCGCTCTCTTTAGGAATGAGGCAAGTGATTTTTCTCATTCATAACTCCGCAAAACGTTTTGCATTCTTTACTTAGGCGTCTAGTGAAAAAACTCACTGCTTCTGTCGTCAAATCCGATAGGAACTCCGCCTGAAAATAACCAAAAGAGCAATGAAAATTCGTATCTGCCTTCATTGTAAAGAAAGCACGCGTACGCTTTCACAAAGGGGTAGAACAGACTTCTCAAAGAAGAAAATTAACAGTTAATTCTCCATGCCTTTACAACTATACTATGAAAACTCATACCGCATCTTAGCTTATAAATCTTCGTATTCATACTGACCATACTCGCACACGATTCGCGCACTCTCAAGAGGTGGCGAAGAGCGAATCTTCTTGTTTTCGAAAACAACTGAAAGTGTATTGAAAAATGCTTCCGCTTCCTTCCGTCGATTTTTGTTACATCGCCAAATCTTTTCTATGTAACAACTATTTCTCAACCTTCAAGTATTATTGGAGGAAAATGAACGTTGAGAGAGCTGCGCATTTCTTTCCGCTAACCACCATAAAACTTCAGCCGGAGCCGGGGATTAGCCTAAGCTGGCATTTTGCCAAGAGAGTTTCACTGTATTTAGCGGAGTGCGCTGCAAAGATTTCTCAACATTCGTTTTCCTCCAATAATAACACCCACCAGACGACGCGCCCTCATTCCCATCCGTACACGGATTCGTAATTGCATCAAACAACACGATATTGGCGTTGAGGTTATTCCCATTGTGATCCACATAATGGTACAGCTCCTCTTCTTTCAACTCTTTTCCACCTGAAGGAGAAAATTTTATTTTAATTTTTAAGATCCTGCTAAACACAGTAGATGGAGAGTAAATAGCATTATTTGAAAACTTCCAGGTTCCGACTTTGCTAGTAAATTTGGTAAAAAATATAGTGGAATAAACCGATACGTCAGTTCCTTTCGTTCCAAAATGAGTCTAATTCTCTCACTTTTTGCACACCCTCTCGCCTTATACCTATTCGGAATGATTTTCCGACGGATCTTTTTAATTCACTACTCCGGGCGTTCCCAGAGACACCCAGGATGCTACCTGGGCGTCTCCCAAAAGTGTGTGAAAGTGTGTGAGAATAGATATCCAGAATGTCTCTAGGATATATCCCTTTTATTGGAGATATCCAGGAGACAAGGGTTATACCCAGGAGATATCCTGGGTGTCTATTTCCACACACTTCCACACACTTTTGGGAGACGTCCAGGTAGCATTCTGGGTGTCTCTAGGAACGACCGCAATATGTAAATAAGCAAAACCGACCGCATTTATTTACACTTTGCGCGGGCACTCGTCGAAGAGCGAGATGAACGCGATCATTCTGCAGTGTTTATTGCACATTTGTGTTGATTATCTATATGACTCATTATACTGAAATATCCACCTCCTATAGATATTACAGTTTGACAGATAGTCATTCGAATGTATTCAAAGTTATATTCAAGAGTTTTCTGATCTATCAGTCTCACTTGTACGTCTTTGTGATTTCAATGGACTATTCAAGTGACTTAATTTAACCCCGTAGCCAAAGAAACGAAGCGGAATTCGTATATCATGTGCGTATTTTGGGACAAGAAAAATTTTAATATTGCTTACGGGTATAGTGCCGTAACGAGTATTTTTTTCTACATATCTCTGCTTCTCTTCATTCATTCTCTCGTTCATTGTGATTTGATTATGATCGTCGTGATTCGCTCTGTGTGCTTACCGGGAAGGCGGATGTGTTGTTCTTCGCCACAATGGCACTTCGTCCACTTTCTAGGAACTCCTTGCATCTTAAAAAGACTTATTTCTTTATTGGCCCTATGGGGGAGGGGTGGTGGTCTCATGTCTGGATCTGATGATAACTATTTATTTGCCCTTTAATGTTGAGTTTTGAAATCAAACAGCCGTTGAGAGAGCTGCACAATTCTTTCCGCTAACCACCGTAAGACTTCAGTTGGAGCCGGAGATTAGCCTAAGCTGGCAGTTTGCCAAGAGAGTTTCACTGTATTTATCGAAGTATGCTGCAAAGACTTCCTAATGTTTGTTTTCTCCCATAATACAACTAAATGCATATATTTGTAGCCTTACTTCTTTCCAATATTAGCGGCATTGCTAGAACCGATTCTGTAGTACGAGGTCGATGTGACGTAGCAGCTCTCTCCAAACGCTTTGAACTCTGAATTCGATATTTGAATTCATACTCTTTTAACTAATTCCACACATTGGAGTATTCTACATAAATGTTATATTACAGGTTCCATGGGAGTAGTCCACAAATACGGAACGATTTAAAACTTTGCTTGAAATGACAAATTATTCCCGTCAATTACGGCATCCAATTGACCCCTTAAGCGTGACCATGGCAGGGATTAGTAGAATCGTAAGATAATTGAAGTCAGAAAGGTAGATCAGCGCATGTATTCGCATAGACAGTTCGCAATCGTTTGCGTACTTTTGGACAACTCTCGCGGCACTTGTAATATATCTATTGACCACTGTACAATTCAAACATTTTCTCACCGAGTCCAACATGAGTTGCGATATCCGTGCACCAATCGTAGTATCGGAATACGGGCTTAGCAGAGTAGGAACAGAAAAATGATGTGCTGCAACAATAAAAGTTGTTTTAGACTATTGTAAAACCTTATTGTAATAAGACTTCAATAGTTTATTGCAAACAAATCTTTAAAAAATTTTATTTTACAACATTTTTAATCTGCCTCTTTTATTGTGGAATAAAAAATTCACCAGTACGGCCAATCAGGCGATAGAGATTGTAAAAATGAGAGAAAAAAAATTCTTGGAATAAATGTAGCGGCCGCGTTTATTTCAATATGGTGGAAGAAATTGTGCTGTCAACTGCCTCATTCCTATTTCCACCGAAGCGAAGCGGTAAGAAGAGAGTAGAGGAAACGAATCGTGTACTTTTGATGGTTAAGTTTCGAACATACGAAGATAACAAGGCAAAGGTTCATTATGAATTGATCGTGAAACATAACCGTCAAAAGTACACGGCAAAAAAACGTACACGTAGTCCTTGCCAACATAATGAATTCGCCCACGTCGGGCTCCAACCGAGAATTTGGTTTGGAGGAAGAAAATATCGCTGGCTTTCAGCTCATCGGGCCATACGCGACCTGCGAGATTGCTACACGTCTGTTAGACAGTATTCAGTCTCAGCTAGTGATGGCAAAGACGGGTCCGGGATTCGGGATAATGAGATTGGAAGAATGAGGTCGGGAGACCCGACTCTCCCGAGGAATGAATGCGAATGAAGTCGGGAGAGAGTCGGGGATTCTCTCCCGACTTTCTCCCGGCTTTCGGAAAGGCAAATTTTCGAGGGAAGAATGATGGGTAAAAAGTGAAGGAAGAGAGAAGAATGAATGGTCGGGAGACTCGAAAGTCGGGAGGAAGTCGGGAGAAATCGGGAGAGCTGCCCTCCCGACATTCTTTCCCCACGAAAGTCGGGATGGCATGACTTGGAGGAAAGGAATGAGTTTATCCCGATTCGTCTCCCGTCTCCCGATTTGACCAACACTAGTCTCTGCCAGATAACATCACTTGCACAAGCCTATGAAAATCCTGCCAAATCCTATGAATCCTACAAAGCCTACAAAGCCAACAAAGTCTTTGGAAAAAAGTTGGCATCATACGGCTTCGAAAACTCACAGTCACATGAAATTTATCACCTACAGGTATTATTACCTATGTGTTTCAATATTGTATAAGATGCAAAGATTTCTTAATTATGTTAATACAAATATCGTGGTACGGTAAGGAGAGAAAAAAAAACTGAACCTTCTTTCCAAGTTTGCACGCTATCTTTGCCAACCCAAATACGAGAGTATCCTCGTCTTTCAGCAAGAACTATAAATAAGTAAAAGTTTCGTACTAATAAAAAGGTATTTAGACTACTCAATTCACGAATTGCTTGCAGAAATAAATCTATTTTTTTAAATTTATAACAATTATATAGCAATGTAAACAATTGCAACGGGTTTTAGCTGTTTTAGTAGAAAAAAGTCTCTTACTATAAAAAGAAGAGGATTTGTTACATTTTTCAAAATGATTAATATCTAATATAACATTTAATATTTAAGCTTACGTGTCACGAATTTGGTGTGTTCTGCTGAAACGAGAACGGGCAATTCTCCCTTGTTTTTCTTGCAGGTTTCGACTGCTTGCTCGTAGGTTGTCTAAAAAATTAAAATAGCTTCTTTGACTTATGACGTGAGGTAAACCTCGTTAGAGAAACTCAGGGAAGTATGTTTCAAACAACTTACATCATCGTATATTGTAGTTGACCCGTAGCATCGGTCGTAAATAAGATCTCCAATTTGGCATTCGAAGGAGAGGTCTGACCAATTTTTATATTACGTTTTGAACGCTTTAAAACGCTTTAGTTTTGAACGATTCATAGTTCAACCTTAAAGATAAACTTAGATCTAATAAAAAGTTGTTCATGGTTATTGCGACAGGAGGGCTTACTGTACTCGCAGTATACTTGATTTGGCTTCGAGGAATCGATCATCGCCTGTGCAGAATAAATAGGTTTTCCGGTGGGGCAGGTATATTGGGGAGACGGCAAACCAGGTATAGGAAAGAGTTTTTTAAACTGATGAAAATCTTTCTTTTTTAAAATAATACCACTTTATCGTTCAGTTCGTACGGCTCTCCCCGTCTGCACATTTCCTTTGCATGTTTCTCATTGTGCGCTGTCGCATAGATAACCTTACTGCACTTCCGAGCGCCAATTCTACCTGAAATATCTAGTATAAGGAGGAGATTGATCGTTAATCAGATGGAACAAAATCTTGCGAACGTAGAGCCTTTAGCGGTTTGTTCGCTGCGATTAATCATTACTACTATAATGAGTCAAACATCCCCAATTAAGACAAATTCTTCTCATCAGTCCAAAGAGCTGCCAAAATTTGTTGCAGATTCATTTCTTCAGTCGCAGTGGAATAAATTCAAAATCAGTTACCAATTCGCTGTTAGACACTAGAGTATGTGAATCGTGTCGTGTTTCGTGCCTTTATTCGTGTTATGATAATCTAATGATGACACATATGTGTCGTATGAGAGAGGAGAAAGCGAGAAAGCACTTCGTGCCTTGGGACGACACGAATCGGTCATTCTTCGCCCCCTGCTTTTGGGAAGAAGAGGAAAGGATGACGAAAAGAGAGGAAAGCAAGGGGCGAATGGGAAAACGCAATTGACCATTCGTGTTGTGAGGACAACACGAATCGGGGCACGAATGAAACCGGTGAAGAAGGAAAGACACGAATGGAGAAACGCAAAAGGGCAGCAACACGCATAGCTGCGGCAAAACGATTAACATACTCTATTAGACATCTTCGCTTTCGATCCACAGTGTTCTAAATATTAAAGGAACCGGCCTTAAAGGAGCGGGTACGGTAGCATTTTGAATTCGCGGGCTACCCTGATATGCAATTTAGGCCTTTCCGCTCATTTTTCCCACCGTTCTTTTTGTTAAAATGATCGAAACAACGGGAAAAATCGATCTGGCAATGAATCTGAGCTGTATCTCATGACTGTCAGCTAATATATCAAATTTTATGAAAAACGCGTTGATCTTTGCACCTTCAGTACTCCGCGGAGAGTGAATGAAATCGCATAAGATTAGGAATACTCGATCAGGATGATCAGATCTAACAAGGGAAGGGCAGATAATTATCATCAGATCCAGACATGAGACCACTACCATTCGATAGAGCGCAGAAAGATTAGTAGATCCGGAGAAAATTAGCTGCCGACGTCCACACATCTTCGAGAAATCCGACGTCAAACTTTCCGAGGGATTCTATACGGTCCCGACCAAGTTTAGACTACGGGTTCCTCTACCCCAGCCGGCGACACCAGAACAACGAGTCGGCGGCGCAGCAGGGAAGAGGTGAGACTGGGGTGCGGTAACGTATTGGTTCGGTTCCCCGCGGTAGCAAAGTTTTTGCAAGTTTCTGGGACTTGTGATTTTCAAGTTTTTTTCTTCATTTCTTGAAAACTTACGGAAAATGTTTCAAAGAAGACTTACACTAAAATTCCACGACATCTCATTCTTCGTTATCAAATTTTCGACCCCTATGAAAGAGAACTCTGGTGACAGCCTAGTCACTGTAGAGCGAGTGTCAGAGGAACACCGGATCTGATTTATGATCCGCATTTTTCACATATAGTAACCCAAAAAATTTGAAAATCGCAAGTCCCAGAAACTTGCAATAACTTTGCTACCGCGGGGAACCGAACCAATAGGTTACCGCACCCCAGTCCCACCTCTTCCCTGCTGCGCCGCCGACTCGTTGTTCTGGTGTCGCCGGCTGGGGTAGAGGAACCCGTAGTCTAGACTTGGTCGGGACCGTATAGAATCCTCGGAAAGTTTGACGTCGGATTTCTCGAAGATGTGTGGGCGTCGGCAGCTAATTTTCTCCGGATCTACTAATCTTTCTGCGCTCTATCGAATGGTAGTGGTCTCATGTCTGGATCTGATGATAACTATTTGCCCTTCCCTTGTAAAGAATGACTTAAAGGGCCCCTCCAGGCAATATCTACCATATGCATTTTTCTACATCATTGGATAGCCCTCAATGCCCTGAATCTCTTCCTCTCTCCTTTTCAGTTGAAGCTTCACCGTTGCTGAGAAAAAGCTGTGCAAAGATTTCTCTCGCTGTCTGCGTCTCTTCATTACTCTCTTGTCCCTCACAATCAATCAACCGCTCTTAATTGGTTATCTCTTGGAATGAATGAGATGGGTGGAGGGACCCTTTAAAGAGCGAATGTGGCCAGAAACTCGTGGTACGGCTCCTTTAACAAGACACACTTCAACAAGGAGCCGTACCACGAGTTTCTGGCCACAGCGAACGAGCCAAAATGCTCAGGGTACGGTGTTTTCCGTACGAGAGTTCCTAACGAAGTCAGGGTTATTTTTCGGCATCTCGTTCGCTTAATATTTTGCCTGTTGTCAGAACACTGTGGGTCGGAATGTGGTGGCCTTACAATTAGGCGATTGGTTTAACAGTTTCCTGATAACTTCATACTGCCGTACCTTCACTACATTTAGGCACGACATCGGAAAGCGAAAAAAGAGGAAGGGAGAGCAGAAGAAGAGCCGACCATCCGAGCATGAGGGACGAATGTGAATGAAGGGGAGGGGGAATGGAGGAGATGAGAATAGGAGATCGACAAGGGGTGATGGATAATTGGATAATGGGGAAGTGAATAGTGCATGAATAGTCTGTTAAAGGGACATGGAAGCGAGAAATTTTTTGAAACCGAAAATGGTTATACTTGTAAAATATATTTCTTAGACGATAATAACGATTATAGCCTTTAAAAAATATTTTTAAAAAATTTCTGGAGCGAGAAATATTTATATGTTCCGGGAATAGCTCGATGCCATTTGCCTCGTTACTATGCGCTAAACGCAGTAAGACTGCGCCTTGGCTGGGAAACGATTTTTAGGATATCTCGCGAAGTAGTCATTTTTGTGTACTCTGATTTTGGTTTTTATATTATTTTGGCGATAAACTTTCATATGAAAGCCAATCTTTTTTGGCTTCCATGTCCCTTTAAGTCAATAGTCATTGACCCGCCTCCGCCCATGGACCACCGTGTCATGTTCGGTTTTAAGAAATCTCTCGCTTCCGTCACATTTAAAAAAATGTGAATGCAAATCAGCTGAGCATCGTAAAAGCAGAGCATCGCAAAATAAATTTTTTTCACAAACGATTAATTCCAAGTAAGCAGGAAAATAAAATGATTTGTCATCATTCGCTACTGTTCGCTTGTATTTTGGGAATATTATGCAAAATTCTTTCCTTTTCTTATATACCAATATTTAGTAGTTTGTCGTTTTATGACGCTATCTTTTTATCCGCTTAAAGCGTGTACTAATCTTCAATATATTTATAGTATTTATGAAAAATGAACAATACGTGAAATATAATTTAGATTGCTCCTACAACTTAAATTGATAAGCGACTAACTTAAAATTGCACGAGAAATAACCACCAGCGCAGCACAATTGCGAAAATTTGAAGATATGACGATTATGAATCTTTGAAAGACACGACAAGCGATATAGATATGAACTTTGAGCTTTTTTTTCGTTTTCCTTTATAAATCCTCAAAATCCTTGGTAAGCTGAAGCTAAAACCCGAACATCTTACCTAGGTTGCGGCCACCTACTCACAGTGATATGTAATGTAGATCATAAAGCCATCCCAAGCATGGGAAATCCTTCTAACAATAAGCGTTCTTAATCCTAGTTATAGACCTGATTGTACTGACTCGTGTACGGATCATACGACTGCTTTGTATACTGGCTATACGCCGGATAGGCTGCGGTCGGCTGAGCCGGCACCAGAGCCGCGTATTGGGCCGGGTAGCGGGTTTTGTACTGGCTGTACTGGCTACCGTACGCGCTACCGTACCCCGAGTACGGTTTCGTGTACGAATCGTCCTCGTCCTCGTCCGTCTCATCGCTGTTCCTCTTGCCGGTGAAGATATTGGAGACGTTCTCTCCGATCGAGGCTACGATTCGCTCGAACGGGTACCGATCGCCCTTGATCACCGACGGATTCTCCCGCTCCGCCCTGGCGATCATGTCCAGCAGCTGAATTTCAACATTTTTAAAGGAGCCAGCTCGCGGGTACGGTAGCATTTTGAATTCGCGGGCTACCCTGATATGCAATTTAGCCCTTTCCGCTCACCTTTTCCCACCGTTCTTTTGTTAAGATAATCGGACTCACGTGAAAAATCGATCCGGCAATGAATCAGAGCTGTATCTCATCTCAGAAGGCTAATATATCCGATTTTGTAAAAGCGCGTTGCTCTTTGCACCCTCAGAACTCCGCAGAGAGTGATTCAAATCGCATAAAACTCGGAATACCCGATCAGGACGATTAGCACTACTGAATGACGTAAAGAGCGGATATGGCCAGAAACTCGTGGTACGGCTCCTTTAAATTTATTTTATACATTTTATTCAGAAAGTTTTCAGAAACTCGCATTCGAGTTGCCGCGCTTGGAGTTCGGCAGAGATAAGGCTGTTATTATTGACGAAAACATTCCGTCGGTAAACTCATTACTACTTTGTCTGCACTCTCCTTGTGAAGCTTCGCCCTCTCGTCGGAAATAGGAATGCGACGATTGGCGGAGCATTTTCCTCAACGACGCATAAGAAGATAGACTTGCATGGTTGGTGTCCATCCTTCTGTCGAAGGCCGTCTCCCTCTTCTCCTGTATGGGGGCGTCCGTTGTCGTGGTCGTGGTTGAAGTCGTCGTCGTAGTCGTTGACCGAATCGCCTTCTGCATTAGCTTTTTCATCGCTACCTATTTTGGGCATAAAGTTTTCGCTTATGCATTTCTACTGTTTTGAACCATCCTTCCAATCTCCCAGACTTTTTGGGACCAAGTTAAGGTAGCATGCATGCACAGTCAGCAACCAAGCTCTAGGTAGCTCCGGCCAACCCATCCCCTTTCGCAATCCCTACCGTAGTCGTTCTTCTCTTTGTCCCTTTGCGCTTGTTCTTCCTCTTCCTCTTCTTCTCCGTCTCCTCACTATCTTCACTCTGCTCCTCCTCCTCCTCCTCCTCCACCACCCCAATCTCCTCCCTCTCCTCCTCCCTCCGAATCCGCTCCGCCTCCATCTCAGCCAGAGCCAGTCTCCGTCTCAACAGCGAGATCTCCCTCTCCTCCCGCTCGATCTGTCTCAGCTCCTGAAGCGAAGTAGCTACCGTAACCCAAACCATTAGTAGCGAGTGTTAGCCAGCGGTTATAAAGGGGAGCAAGCAGACAGTACAGATACAGGTAGTATATCATGCATTTCTTTACAAGTTATTGAATCATTGCTACTTCATGCAGGTAGGCCATAATAAAGATCGGCCTGAAATGAGCAACCTTAATCTCCCGAAGATGCGCGATCTTTTTCCTCATCTTCTGCTCCTCCTCGCTCGTGTCTCGCTTACGGCGGGCTACAGGCGATTGGTCCAGGGATGCTGGTGGCTGAATTTAGATATATTCTATATATCTAGTTTATTCATTCATTCATATATTCTTTATTTTCATCTTCATAGAGCAATAAGTACATTTTATAATGGGCAATAATGTGGTGAAAGGTCCGTCGCTTGCGAATCGGGTGGTTGGGCATAGGGAATTATTGTTGATCCTTTTGGGCACATCATTCCGCCCGGTAAAGAATGTGTATAATAACGAAATGACAACCATTTTTGAATTTTCTCAAGACTGGCTAATTTTTCTCAAGACCCGATCAACACCAAAGAGGTGTTAAAATTCATAGAGACGAACTTAAGTTTTTAAATTCATAATTGTTCGTTCACTGGTTCGCTTACAGGATCGGATCCTATGCGCGGAAACCGCTATTCGCTATTAGAACGGCTGGAATGCTGTGTGGGATCGGTACCTCAGGGAGGCACTGAACTCAAAAGTTATCCATGTTCCAGTTTTCTTGTCTTGGAATGAAATGGTAGGCTTCCAAAGCGCCCCGGAAAATTCGATAGTCGCGATTTATATAATACTATCCGACGCTCCAGACTATGATTACCATGTGCAGGTCATGCTCCTTTTGCACCTCTCTCCGTGCCGCTTCAATCACACTCCGACGGTGCGCCAGCGAGGCTTCGAGATTCTTCTGGAATCGTCTATGATGATCAGCTCCGTTGCACACAGCTCGCTGCGCGTTTTAGCTACCAGTTTTCTCATAAAGCTTCCAGGTTCTTCTGGATCTACCTATATAGTCTCGCATAAATCTTTACTATGGCTTTTATGCACGTCTTAGCTTCTCCTATTTATTCTACCTAGTACATTTCCTATTTATTTGTGCTTATTATTTATTATCTAGTTCACTGTGCTGCAACAAAGGCCAGCCCACTAGGGTTCCCCTTTCTCGGTTATGTTTCACGCTTCCATAAATACCAGATCATGTCTACAGAGGTCGAAAAGTGAAACATAACCGTGAAAAAGCGTCAGAAAGAGTACCATACAGCCCACCTGAATGCTCTCCCTCCGCTTCTTCGCCTTCTCAATCAATTCCTGCCCCTTCTTGCTTCCGCTTTTCCTGTAATCACCATGAAATAACACTGTATTTTATGTTTAGAAACAAGCATTTTAAGTTTAAATTTAAGAATTTTTAAATTAAATTGAATAACAAAACATACTTGGTGAGTACGTCCTTGATCGAGATCTTCTCGCCCTCGTCGTCCGCCACGAAGGTTTTCACTCCGTTTGCCCGAACATTGGTCGAGGCAGGAGAATCAATCTTAAAATACATATTATCAAAGCATTATCCTTCAACAATTGTTCATCGTGTCACCGTCTTAGCTAGCCCGTGCGAGGTAAAGTTTGCCATTGACGTATCCTTGCACGTTTGCGGGAAAATGTCAAATGACCAACCTCGTTCTTCATTAGTTCCTCCTCCATAATCTTTCGCAGCTCGGCAACCTGAATGTACTCTTTACATTCTTTCAGACAGCAGCTTTTTTAATGATCTTGAAAATGGTTTGTAAACAATAGGATAGTTGATTAGAGGTTTGTGGGGGCCCTCTCTTCATACCGCTTCGCTCTCTCGTCGCAAGTAGGGACGACTGACGCAACGCTTTCCTCAACCATACCTTCTTGGCCTCCTCCTCCCTCTCCCTCTTCTCCTCTGCCTCCTCCTCTTCCTGACGTTTGCGCTGCTCCTCTTCGAGGCTCTTCACCTGCAAGTTTTGCAATCTTCAAAACTTCGGTATTTTGAGAAAAAAAACGTTCTCTCGTCAATGATAATGTTGCGAGCTGTGAAATCCGAGTTCCTGGCGCGAAAAGGGCAAACGTTTGAAGGTGTTGGTCGGCTCCACTTCATACTCCCTCACTAATCCCACCTTAGCCATTGTCTCGTCGTGCCTCCGCTGCTCCTCGTTCCTCCCTTCCTCTGCCTCCTTCTCCTCCTCGATCACCTCAGCCAGCGTCCGGATGCGAATGTGGACCTTCAATCGGCTTCTTTTCTTTTTCCAATGTTTTTTTCTTCTCATAATTGTGCTGTACTCTTCGTTTCTCCATAGCTTTAGAGTACAGGTGCACCTTTCCATCGCCATGCGGAGTGGTCGTAGAGGGCGGAACTGCAGTGGACGTGGCCGCGTCCTCCTCCATTCCCTTCTGCAAATCCTCTGCTAAGTTTTTCATATATCTGTTTTTTTCGTTTAACAAACTCATAAAACAATGCGATTTTTTCACGAATTTCACTGAAAATCCACCACTATGGTGCAAAATTCTGAACGTCTGGAGACTTTATGGTTGGTCTCGATTTTCAAAGCCTATTCTCATGCTTGAAGACTATTCCCGCTATTCCCACAGTTTAAAATCGGTTCTTTGCAGACGATACGTTTCGTTGCTTTTGGTGGTCAGACGCGCTGCGGTTATGAACGAAACATGAGCATCAAAAGGAACCGATCTTAAACCTCTCATTCCCACCTGAATGGCTCCCCGGATCTCCTCGAACATCTCCTTCTGCTCGTCCTCGCTCATCATCTCCTTGTGGTCCGCTTCGCGCATCGACGCGATCTCCGCTCCGGTCATCGATCGCATCTTCTTCTTCTGCACTTTTTCTTCCATTTCTATCATTTTATTTATCTTTTCTAAAAAAATACGTCATTTTCCCCACGGAGCATATTGCGCGTCCGACCGACAAACCTTGACAATCTCCCTGTTCTTCGCCTCGTGGATGGCCTTCCTCATTCTCTCCAGCAGTCCCTCGCCCGACTTCGCATCGACTATGCTCGTCAAGTCTTCGTGGCGAGCCTGCAAATTCGTTGTCAAAAGAATTCTTTCTAAAACAAATAATGCGATAGCACCATTTGATCAATCGGTCTTTTTTGTAATATGTAGACTAATTAGCATGTAGGTTTCATGAAACGGTGGCTTCTCCAGATAATTTTCTAACGATACCGTCGTCAGGAACTCCTTCAAGAGCTGGAGGAACTCGTTGAGCTGGTATTGCTGCTTCTCCGTCAGCTTCCGGGGTTCCGTCGTTGTCTGCGAGTTTTCGAGGTGCACGTTGGAGGGCGTCTGCAATTGCGCGCTGTCTGGTGGTCGACAAAATATTACCCCCGTATTATCACAGCCTACTGTATGCTCATGGGCAAAACTCAAACACTCCTCTACAACAGATGGCTAGTGATATTTCAAATTTACACTATGTTTCCCGAATTACAGGGGGGAATGTCGTTTCTCAACGTGCTTATAGTAGAGAAAAGCGGAACGTATAATTCGAAAATACGGTCTGGTAAAAGTTACTGGCCTTAGCGAGAAGTGGAGTTTATGCGCCATCTTCGGAACGATTTATTTTCGATTTTACTGCTATCGATTTATTCTACATGTTTGGGTGCTGCGTGCGTTCTTGCAGCTTCTTTTATGTTTTCTGTTTCAGTTCTTGCTCATTATTGAGTTTATGATCTTGCATCTGAAAACCGAGCTCTGATCAGACAAAATAATGCATCAAATGTGGTCTATTTCGTTCATGAGTGTGATACTATCAAGAAATACTCAAATTGAAAAAAAAAGAAAACAAGAAATAACACGAAATTACAAGAAGAGACCGCTGTAGCCGCTTCAACAGTTTCGCTAAATTCCCGGGAAGAATAAATCATTCCGCGCATAAATACTTCCGTGTTTTATCTAGAGGGCCTGGCATCGGGGGATCCCTGGACCGATTATATCTTCGTTTTTTCTCTACTATACCGTAGTCTCTTCCTCTTTCTGTCCGTCCTCCTTCTCCTCGCAATCCAGCCCGTCGGTCTCCGCGCCAGTTCCCTTCGGCTGGGGTCCTGCCACGAGGTCCCTATCGTCAGCCGTCACGAAATCGCCCTCCAACTCCGCCACGTGCTGCGCCATCTCCGTTTCAGCCTTCAAGGAAGAAAGTAATATATTTAAAAATGATTTTGCAGTAATCAGTTCTAAAAATAGGCTCAAATATAATTTTCCGGAGCCGTGACGCGCACGTAACGTGCGTCACTTTTAGCTTCGAGAGAAGCCTGCGATAGATGTATTTTTGAATTTCTCGCTACAGTATAGGTACTTAGAGTTTAGGGCTAGAATGCTTTGATTATTGTTTTTATAGAGATGGCGGCAAAACCTTTTCAAGCGGAGAGGCAAGTGTTGTTCGCTCGATCTTGGATAGGTTGATCTCTTCGATCTGAAATAGAACTTTGTTAAATTTGAATTAATACTTTTTTAACTTTATAAAAATAGGCATTTCTTCCATAATGCGTATTCAATTCGCAGTGTGCTTAGCTAAAATCTTTCGATTTAATATGGCTAATCATAAGAAAATTCAAAAAATGTTCTCTACAAAATTTACATAAAACCCAAGTTTGGCATGAGAAGGGAATGGTTCATGATAAACTTTGTAAACTTTATCTAGACTTTTTTCACAAGACGCGACGCTGTAACATTTTTGTCATTGACTTTGCAGAATTCTCATTCTTCCCAACTTTGCAGCATGCGCACTACTAATATTATTGACGAAAAGGTTCCGTCAGTAATCTCATTCCTACGTTGTCTGCACTCTCTTCATGCCGCTTCGCTCTCTCAACAGAAATAGGAATGAGACGACTGACGGAACCTTTTTTATTCAGCCACATAACACTTCCACCACAATCACCCGTGTGTCTGTCACGCCATCCATGCATAAGCCTCCATATTTTTCCGGCTTAAACGTGTCCAGAGAGCTCAATCTTCCCAACTTTGCTCTTTCCCAACTTTCCATGCATGTTTATGTGTGTGTGTGTGTCTGTGTGCCAACATCCGCTATCCCTTCTCACTCTTCATGCACAATACGATAACAGGAGAGGCGAAAACCGAATCATACGCTAAGGGTTAGTTTGGTTAGCGACCCGTGCAGAGGAGTGAGAGGAAACATCGGGGGCAGCTGGCCAACAGACTTCATGCACGGAAAATGAGGAGGAAAAAAAACAATCGATAACCGGTTAATATTATAAATGGCAGGGCACCTTGAACGCGACTCACGAGACTACCTAGTTCTAGCTACAGCACAGATTGCGACAAAACGTAAATAAATAACACCTATCTTTACCTAACTACCTATTATGGTAGGATACCACGAGAATTACTATTGAATAACATGAACTCTCTTTCGTCGCAATCTCTAAACTGTTTTATTCTAAGCGTGAATCAGCGCTAGGCGGTGTGTTGGTTCTATGACAACGTAATGCAGCGAATTTGGCGCGAAATTCAAATGGTCAAATGAGTCAGATCTCCTGCTTGACGTCGTTGCCTAGTAGGATCTCGCTGGCCACCTCCCTGAGGGCCTCTGCCAGAGCGGGCCCAATCGCGTCGTCTACCTCGGGGGTCGTGGATTGGACGGTCGTCTCCTCCTCCTCCTCAGCCTCGGGCAACTCAGACTTCTTGAGGGGCTTAAAAGGCGGTCATGCTCCGGTACATTAGGGTTTGAAAACCAAGCGTGATTAGCGTATTTATCGTCTGCCTCTCTCCAGTACATGCAGTGCGAATATGGATAGATTTATGCACTTTCACAAGGCAATGTGGTGTGAAAAGAACAGCACGATGTGATAGCCTTTCGTGCATTTCGCTTAGCAATGATCGAATAGAATCGACGTTCATGCACGCTGTGTTGAAGTTTCAGATAGATTGATTCTTTGATATTATACTGGTTTTTCCAATTCTCACCTTGGCCTGCTTCTCCAGGCTCTCCAGCATGTTTTCCATCTTGTGGATCATTTCGTCGATCTCCTTCTCATCTTTAGGCAAGGGACCGGCCAGGAGGGCCTCCTCTTCGGCCTCCTGAATGAGGATAATCCTATTTTCCCAGTTTTTTTCAAAGTACACAGGCAATCCATTGCTATCTAGATAGATAGTTCCCGTATTTTTTATAGTTTCAGTATTCTTTTAGCAGTATCTCTCAGTTTAATAAATATAATTTATTTTTAAATAATATATTCTTTCAAAATTGTGCTATATAGAAAATTGTTGCGCACCTTCTTGGCGTCGACCTTCTCAATGGCAGCATTGTCAGCCAGTGCTCCACTGCCCTCGATCACCTCGACCAACTCGCGGAGGGGCGTGGACTGAAGCGAATAGGTAAGAAGTTTACATGTATGGTTGAGGCGTAAATAAATGCTCCGGCTGTCGTCTCATTCCTATCTCCGACGAGAAAGCGGGGCTGCATGAAGAGGGCGTTTTCGTCAATAATATCGGTTGTGATTTGCGTATTCTCATCAGGCAATGGTAAATAGGGAGCGTAGTAAATCAAACTTGAAGGATAAAATATCTTTCGCGCATCTCCTCATATCCTACCTCAGACTCGACCTTCGGCTCCACAACCTTCTTCTCAATCGTCTCCCTGACCAGAGCCTCGCCTGAGTGGGCCTGAAGCAACTCCAGTCATTATCTGCCCGATCATATTTATGGCGATTAGCAAAAATATCTTTTCGGTATGTATTTTTGATTTTTGCTTTTCTTTGATTTTATCTTTGATTTTCGGTATGTATTTTTTAAAGAAATATCTTCCAAAATATGGTTGAAGAAAAAGAGGATAAAAAACGAAGAAAAATGAATGCAGAGAATACAGGCGGAATAGGAATGACGTTTGCTGACGAAACATTTTTCATAATATTGATAAGCTAATTCTCAAAGCACCTTGTCCACAGCCGCGACAATGACTACCTCCTTCTTCTCCTCTTCAACGGGCTTCTCCACGGCAGCCTTTTCCTCCGCCTGCAATGGATACACTCAGCGAAATTTCACCACCATACCGCACCTAGTGAATCATTCACCACACAAATTTCACCAGCCCGCTGGTGAATTGTGCTCCTTTCACCAGCGGGCTGGTGAAATTTGTGTGGTGAATGATTCACTAGGTGCGGTATGGTGGTGAAATTTCGCTGAGTGTATTCGCTTGTGGAATTCGAATCATCGATGACGAAGTCGTGACGAAATCGGAAGATCTTTTCATTTCTTCGCAAGACCCCAATCCATCAGTTGTTGCATTTACACAAAATAATCGTTTTCGCGTTATTCGTATTTCCACTAGCCGCGTTCACCCAAGTGCCTCCCCTACCTTCAGTCCCTTGATCTCCTCATTCAGCCGTGCCAACTCGCTCTCCTCCGTCTTCTCCTCGTCCTTCTTCTCCACCTCTCCCTGCTTGCCCTCTTCCCTTCCCTCGACCCTCGCTCCCTCCCTCCTCTCATCCTCCACCCTCTTCTCCTCCTCCCTTGATCCGGAGTTCGCCTCGCTGATGGTCGTCGTGGCCTACAAGCGCACTCATGCCTCCACCGGGGCAAGAGATTTCCTTGATCCCCCGAGGGGATGCAAATACGGCCCTCTCCCCTCCTTTCCCCCGCGTAGTGTCAGCTCTTTTTGTCCTCTCGACCTAACCTAAGCTGGACAAGGAGAGAGACATGTTCCGGCAGCGAGGCGGGAAAGTGAAAGGAAACAAGATTAGAGGAGAGGAAAACGGCGAAAGAGAAAGAGAGATTAGAGCGCCACGAGAAAGCGACCTGTGGCTTGCAACAATATTGGAGTTATAAGCGCTTATTCTTCCACATTTTTTCAAGGAATTATAGCTACAACTCAAGATGCTAATGGGGCTTATGCAAATTGAGATATAAGGTCGGCTTTAACATTTACACACAAAACCTCACCCCTTAGGAGCCCCAACTGTGAATGTTACGGAGGGCGAACTGGTTCTTTTTAACCATTTTTCACGACATAGTTCGGCGAAATAGTAGGTAGTACGCATACCGTCTCATTCTTCTATACCGTGTGAAACATAACCTAGGACAATGGCCCGGTTCGCCAACCCTTTTACAGGCGGTCCATTCGGATCAGTATTACAGGTTCCACGGGATTTGTCCACAAAAACAGAACGATTTAATACTTTTGATTGAAATAACAAATTATTCCCGCTGATTACGCAGTCCAATTGACTCCTGACGTGTTACTATGGTAGAACTTGATAGAATTGCAAGAAATTTGGAGCCGGAGAAGTAGATCAGCGCGCGTATTTGCATAGACAGTTCGCAATCGTTTGCGTACTTTTGGACAACTTTCGTGGAACTTGTAATAAGCTGTTCCAATTCCTGACTGCATCCTGCCGCATTCGATTACTTTCCCTTCATTGCCCTTCCCTCTCTCGCTATGAAAAGTTGTCTAAGCTAGCCTGGCTACGGTACTGAATGGGTCCTCCTTTGAAGATGGCACTCACCTCTCCACTACCCTCCACTTCAGCCAGCTTCGCGTCAACCTACAATGTTTTTTTTCCTTTATTAAAGCTTCAAATACATATCGGCATATCTTTGGAAGATGACTTCGTCCAGTTGATGTTTGATGGGAAAATATTCAAAAGCTAGCGTTCCTCACCTCGGCGGCTTCCTTCTGACTGACAGCTTCATCGGCACTCTTCGCTTTCTTCTCCTCAATCTGCAGATTGATCACATTTATACCTTGTTTTGGCTACTGAAAATCTCTTCAGATATATAATATCAGGTGATCATGTCATGTAACTTCCCCGCAGACCTAACCAAGGGGAGCTTATTATGGATGTTCCGGCAGTAAAGGCCCATTGCTACTTCGTCTGCTCTCTCTCTCTCTCTTCTCACCGCTTCGCTCTCTCGTCGAAAGTAGGAATGAGACGATTGACGGAACCTTTCCCCCAGCGTACCTCAACAGCGGTCCAGTAGTCCTCCTCACTCGGGGTCTTGGCCGTATTGGGTGCGGGAATCGTGGCATTGCCATCCGTGCCAAAGCCGAAGTAGTTGAGCAGGTTTTCCAGCTTGCGCCAGATGTAGTTGTTGCTGCGCTGCTGCTGCAATACGTAGAACGTTTCACAGTTCTTCTTAAATTATTCGTTTCCCGTTGAGAAGAATATCCGTTTAGAAATACCATAGAGGAGGGAAGTTATAAAATGCGGAATACATTTTTTTAATATTTTAAAACATTTAAAATATTATTTTTAAATAAAAATAATGTCGACCTCGTTGTGGACGTTCTCCGTGCGCTCGCACACGAATCGGTTGACGTGGAATAGCGTGCCTGCCGAGTCGCACTCGATCGGCTCCAGCTGCAAGAGGAAACGTGCGATAAACGCGTGATAAATATATTACTTGTATGTGCACAAAAACACGTATAAAATGCATTTTTCCGCACAAAGCAGGGTCGCCGAAAGTGAGCGAATCTCGAGAGGCTCATGTTGATGTACCGTCAAGCTAGTAACTTGTGAGCCGTGTTTGAAACACTTGAAACAATGCCATATCTCGGCTGGGAAAGGTCGTACAGAGTTCTGGTTGGAATTTTTGGAATTCTCAGGACGAGATCTACTTGTGTATCAAGTTTGGTAATGATTAGACAACTCTAAACCGGTTAAAACGGCTTTTATTTATCTTAAATGAATGAAATTCTCGCTATCCCTGTTCGAATCTCTCCAATGCCACATTTTTACGTTTTAAAGGTCTTTAAGCTTGATGAATCATTACCAAACTTGATATACAAATAGATCTCGTCCTGAGGATTCCAAAAATTCCAACCAGAACTCTGTACGACCTTTCCCAGCCGAGGTATGGCCTTGTTTCAAGTGTTTCAAACACGGCTCACAATTTACTAGCTTAACGGTAGGTTCGATCCCCGTACTGACCGCTTTCAGGTTGACCCTGAGTATCGCGCATCGCTTGATGCTCTCCGGCTTCGGGTCGGCCTGCTCCGTCCAGCCGACAACGGACGAGTTGAACGCGGTACCGTCGACCCACGACCACGACGAGGCCTGAACAAGGGACTTTGGCCCAACCACCATATCAGCAAGACGGCCGTTTGATTGATTTGTTCATCCACGAATTGCTACGCCAATCATCTTTCCGGCCCACTCTTATATATATATATATATATATATATATATATATATATATATATATATATATATATATATATATATATATATATATATATATATATATATATATATATATATATATATATATATATATATATATATATATATATATATACCGTTAAGCTAGTAAATTGTGGGCCGTGTTTGAAACACTTGAAACAAGGCTATATCTCGGCTGGGAAAGGTCGTACAGAGTTCTGGTTGGAATTTTTGGAATCCTCAGGACGAGATCTATTTGTGTATTAAGTTTGGTAATGATTCATCAAGTTTAAAGACCTTTAAAACGTAAAAATGTGGCATTGGAGAGGTTCG
>LS874896.1:374080-396591 GCA_900490955.1 Micoletzkya japonica | reverse complement strand
TTAGTCGACAGAGGAGGGGTGAGTACGATAAGGATCCCAGCGGGATAGATGAGGTGCGATGAGACGAGACGAGAGGGGCAACCACTCAGGGTTTATTCAAGACAAGGAATGAGGGGACGAGTGAGGGGAGACAGAGGGGAGAGACGAGGTGTTGGGAATATCCAAAACAGGTATAATGGGATTAACCATATATACAACATACAGTAGTCTCTCATTCGAAGAATAGCTTAAGCTTTACCGCAAAATATGAAAATCTGATTTATTGCAACGATTTTGTGAGTGAAACAAAATCATTGCAATAAATCGCAGGCAGAAATCTGTGCAGTAAATTTATTTCTACAGAAGATGATCGATTCTGCGAAGCCGAATCAAGTATTCTGCGAGTACAGTAAGCAATCTTTGATCCATGTCTTAGGCTAATACAATTTAAATAAGCAATAAAATAGATACAATAAATCTGAAAAAGAAAAGCGTTCAGAGCCTGCATTCGAGTGCGCCTTTGGCCATCTTATATTTGATCGATGTTACGGATCAGCAACACTGCACCAAGATGTAAGAATCTACAGCGTAATTAATTTCCCTCGGCGACCGGTCACCGACTTTCAAACAGCAATGAATAACTCAGGAAGAAAAAGAGCTATGACTTTCCATGTTCTCAAAGAGCCAGCTCAGTATGAAGTACATGGCTTCTGCAAATTTCACATCAACATCTTCAGAAATTATTGAACTACTCGTGTTTATTTGCGTCGGTGACCTACTGTTGGGGGAGATTAATTGCGCGGCTTGGTGAACTGTAGGGCCTAGGCACTCGGACCATAGATTGACGAAAAATTTCCGTCAGTAAATTCATTCCTACTTCGTCTGAACCATCTTCCTTTTGCGGATTTTGAACGACTTTTTAGCTATGTTAGCCGATAAAGCAGTCCTTCTGCTTATTTAATATAATATGTTTTGAGACAAGGCATGGAAGACATGAGAGAAAAAGAACGAAAGAAAAAAGATTGAAAATTGAAAATTGCATGTTGTGTTTGTTCGTTCCGGGCTTCCGTCGTAAAAGATATTTCTGTGTGTTTGAGCTTTTTTCTTGTGATTTTTTTGTTATTTCATAAATTCAGGCAACCTACGAAGAAGCAGTTAAAACATGCAAGAAGGAGAAGGGAGAATTGCCCGTTCTTGTCTCTGCGGAACACACCAAATTCGTGACTCGTTAGTCATTTTCGAAATACTTATTTTTCTTACATATCCATCTTGATTCAAGATTCTTGAAGCCAATTTTTCATTACTAAAGGATGACTAATAATTTGTTAATTTGCAGTTATTGCAAAAAGACTCGGATTCTCTCGTATCTGGGTGGATAAGGACAGTATGAAAGTTTGGAAAGAAGGTAGATTTTTTTACAATCTACAGTAACGGACAAAAAGAAATCACCTTTTGGTTTTTTCGCCGGAGATTAGCCTAAGCTGGCATTTTGCCAAGAGACTTTCACTGTATTTAGCGGAGTGCGCTACAAAGATTTCCCAATGTTCGTTTTCCTCTAATAATAAATCTTGTATTTCCAAACGAACTAAGGGAAAAAACCATTCACCAAACCACATAGCAGGCTTGAGTACATTATTTGTTTTGAATATTGTTTTGAACCATAAGAAAAAATCGTACGTGATGCAGGGTTTTTATTGCTGAAAAGTTGATTTTTCACTGTTGCTCAAGTTTTAATTTTCCTCCCCATAAAAAGCTCTCACCTGAGGCAATGACCACTATGTCTTTTCGATAAGTACTATTCATAGAATTATCTATGAAAAATTTGGGCACATTCGGACAACTTTTACGGAAGTTATATAGAAAAAACCAAAAAGTGATTTCTTTTTGTCCGGTACTGTAGCTTATATCCATACGATGGGGCATGGGTTAGGGGTTGAAAAGCAAGCAGATTAGGTTACCCAATCATTTCATTCCTCTCTCTTCCCGGTGTAGCTGGGAATGCGATGAGATTTGCCCAAGCAGCTTCGGTCTGAGAGTCACAATCTGCTAGGCACAATCTGCTTGGGTCACGATCGAGGAATGAGGGGAAAAGAGTGGGGGAAGGGGGAGGATAATCACAATAACTCAATTAGAGAGAGAGAGATGGGGGAAATGGTAATCATTTGACTCGACTTCATTCTCAACTGATCCCCTTCCCCCCCTTCCCCCCGAGTCTCAGACCCAAGCTGCGTGGGCCAATCTCATCCCATACCCGACCTCGCGAGTCTCTTTTACTTCACGTGAGACGACCGGGAAGGAGATTGGTTTTGCGCTTGTTTTTCAACCCCTAGCATGGGATTTGGCTAGTGACCTTGCGATCAGGTTTTCTTAGCTTGTGGTAATTTTTACTTGTTCCTTCATCTCTCGTGAAATGATTCTCCATCTCAGTAGGAATGACGGTAGGCTTTTGTCAACCACATTTTTAGATCGCCTGGGACCACTGAAGGAGGACGATGCCTCTGATATTTTCTACCTGCAAACTGAGTCCGCTGCTGGTCTGCGACGGGGACGCATTCACTACGTTAGCAAGGACTTCGCGTACGTTCAAACATCACTCGGCGAAATTTCCCCAGAGCTGGGTAATATTTCCCCACGACGTGACCCTGGGGAATGTTTCCCCAGCCACGATGTTCTAGACCTTTGGAAAGCGAAAATCATAACGATGCCATCTATTCAGAGTTCCATGAAGCTTTAGGTGGTTGATAGAAGTTAGCTTTAGTGTCTACAATCATGTCCTTACCCTCTCCTTCATGTCATTGTATTCGTGGTGCGCGGCACACCGATCTACCGTATTAAGAAATGACGGAATATGATTCTTCACTTTCCAAAGGTTTTGCATTGGGGCAGAATACCGTGCACAGCATTCCTAGCGTTCAATTAGGGAATGGCGGTTTCCACTATGATCTATCGCCACAGCGGACATAATAATAAGTGAAAATTCACCAATTTAAAATCGTAAGTTCCTCCCCATAAGTCCAAATAGCTGCCAAAATTTGATGAAGATTTATTCAGCCATAGTTGAGTAAATTCAAAATTAGATACCAATTCGCTATTAGACACTTCCCCTTTCGGTAGGAATGCTGTGCGTGCAGCCAGCTGGGGGAAAGATGGGTGGGGTCGCGCAGTGGGGAAATTTCGCTCTGTGTTTGACAAGAGTGCAAACATCAAACTTTGAACTAAAACTACAAGTTCAACGAATGATGAATACGCGCAAGAGCCAAAGTAAAAGTATGATCCTAGACAGGGAAGGATATGGAAGAGACGCAGACAACACGGTAGCCCATTCCCATTGCGCGAGAGGAAGTGGGGAATCGGTGTGTCTGGCTCGTCTGGCACTCTCGCCTCTTCTCTTTCTCCTCAATAGCGCGTTTTCCTTGTTTTGAGTGTAACTCGGGGACCCTCTGATCAAAATGATTCATCTAGGGTTCAATAGACTCGCCACATCATTCTCTATCAATCCATGTATAGGTCATGCTCAGATCTGCCTGTTTTCAGGGATGACTTTTGTGCAGTTTGTGTAGTATGTTCCAAACCCCTTACCCTTTGAGTGCAAGACGGGCATTGCCACAGGGGAAGAAGCGGTGTGAGAAGTAGAAACGTGTTATGACCATCCTCTGCGTCTTAACACCCCCGCCGTCTGCGCTCTCACCCCTGACCTCCGCACATGGGCCACCGTGGACAACGAATTCACTTTGATAACACGCTTATCGGTCATCTAGGAAGCAAAATTACCCTATCCTTTAGGAATTTCACTTCGCAACTGCCCTTACGGAATTTTGTTCAGTGTTTGCTCAGTGTATCTACAATGATTGGCTCATTTTTTTTTAATTCCGCTTATCCCATTTGCAGTTCCTCGTATTTGTGTTCGTATCCGGCACGGCCTATCTTCCGCTACTCTGACTGGTGTCAGGACGTCGCAACTTATATTGGACTCGGTAAGCAGCCTTGAGCAATCTTGAGCCTTCCAGAACCTACAAGCTGATATTAGGCGTAGTTGGCAAAACGAACTAGAACTGACGATCTCAAGTCGACTTCAAGTCAAGTCAAGTCGGCCTCCCTCTCATTCCCTCCCTCCTCTCATTCGATCTCGCGAACGTTGTTCACTGGAGCGGCAGATCGCGATCTAGTGACAAACGAATTTTTGTCGCCAAAGAACGAAGACGAACGTTCGAGATCGCGATCTAGATCATCTGAGAGGGAGGAAGAGCTGATTGTTTGAATTGACGATGAATAAACTCCTCTATCATAGCTGCGTTCATTCCTCTGAGGATGAACTTTCGCGTTCATTCATATCTAGGCTCGCCTGATAGTCCAGGCGGTCGATCGAGATCGCCAAAAAGTTCGTTTTGCCAACCCTAGCGTATATATGACAATGTTTAAAGCCAAATTATGTTGTGAAATGATTAATAATTATGTTAGGAAAAGCTTCACATTTCACAACGCAATAGTCAGTCAAATCATTATGATTTGATCATGAGGCATAGCCTTCGCATGTATCACTGATGGCCTGGCTAGTTCAGACTTCAAGCCCTTTGGTGATAGTTGCTATGCCACGTCCACTTCGCTCTACTCGGTTGACTTCAATAACGTCGCTGACATCGGAAAGAAGTAAGAACATTTATATTATTGGAGAAAAAGTTCCGTCAGTAAACTGATTCCTACTCTGTTTATGCTCTCTTCATATTGCAAACGCCATGGAATTTGACAAACTTGTGGCATGTTTCAAATACTTGCATAAATCGTAGACGTTCGTTATTTGCATCAAAACCACAATATTTCTTTGAAAGAGGTCCAAGACAACCGATAAATGACTTTTCTCAAAGGAGAGGTGACCTTTAGAGGTAGGAATTGAGAAAATTCGGAACGGAAATACGTCAAACTTATTGGCGCTTGTAATACCGCTTCCCAGAAGAAGGATAGAGCTGGCTGAGAAAATTCCATAAACATAAGTAGAGTACGCAAAACGAATAATGATAAGATAACCTGACAATGAGCAAAAAGGAAAAGAGAAAGAAGGAATGGATAATTTTCGCACTATCTATTTATAAGGTCGATGATCCACTCCTTTAGTCTGCACAGAGAATGAGGAATCTCCGCAGCATATATTGCTTATGTAGAAACTCAAAATACTTTCAAGGTGCAAGGAATTCCTGGAAATTGGACGAAGCGCGATTGCAACGAAAAAAAATAAGGCAGCTTTCCCCGTAAGTTCGCTTCGTTGCTATAGTGGATTAAAAAGATCCCCGTCGGAGAATCATTCCGAATGTAAGGCGAGAGACTGACGGATCGGTGAATTCCACTATATCACTGGCGAAACCGTTCCGTCGGTAAACTCAATCCTGCTTTGTCTGCATTCTCTTCATAGAGCTCCGCTCTCTCAGTGAAAGTAGGAATGAGGCGAACATCATACTCAACCAGGCCAATCTCTTTTGGGAAAAGAATTGGAAAACGATTTTAGAAAGAGCGCCTTCACCTCGCTATCAGAAGAGATTCGGCGCAGCGTGTGCAGCAAAACTGTGGTAAATTGTATTTTTGATTTTTTTTAAATTCAACTATTCTCTGTTTCGTCCTGTGCCATGTGAAGTATCGGTTTTTTAAATGTATGGCAGTTGAGAAAAAAATGCACTTTTCATTTGTCTCATTCTTAATTCCCCGTGAGTAGAGCGTGAGTGTTCACAGCGTTCTGAAAACAGTGAAAATGTTAAGCGAACGAGATATCAAAAAATAACCCTGATTTCGGTAGGAACTCTCGCACGGAAAACACCGTATCCTAAGCATTTTTGGCTCGTTCGCTTCTCATTTAGAACACTGTGTATTGTTTTGACAATAATAGGGGAGACAAAGTTATAAGCACTCTATGTGCATACAACGTTAACGTAGATACTGTAATAGCTCTTCAGATAAGAAGGCTACTCTGAATGACGAGAAGAATCTCTACCGCTACGTGGATCACGATGGAAAGAAGCTCAACGTCGAGCTCGACTTGTTTGATACAATCACCAATCCGTGTACGGACGGAGACGAGGGCGCGTCGTCTGGTGGGTATACAAATAATTCTTGTTATCATGTATGACTAAGAAAAAAAGTTCCGTAAGTCGTCTCATTCCTGCTATTAAGAGAGAGAGAGAGAGAGTCCAGACAAAGTAGGAATGATGTTTGCTGACGGAACTTTTTATTATTAGTGCATTCGATCCATTTCAGCTGTCCTTGACAACGGAGTGATTAAGTCGTCGGTGCCTCTTGAAAGCGGAAGAATTGTGTGTGAGTACGGTAAGTACACACGGCAAGCTGAGATGCGATAATATAATAATATATAGTTTACCTGTTGACGGGCCCCTCCGGACAATATCTACCAGGACAATATTTTTGACATCATTGGATAGCTCTCAATGTCCTCAGTCTCATACTGTCTCCTTTTTTGTTGAAACTTCGCCATTGTTGAGAAAAAGCTGTGCAAAGAGTTCTCTCGCTGTCTGCGTCTCTTCATTCCTCTCTTGTTTCTCACAATCAATCAACCGGTCTTAAAGGACCTCCACTCGGAACCGTAATCTATTCAAATTCCTGACGGCATCCTGACGGATCTGAATTAGCCTGGCTACGGTACTGAATGGTCCTCCTTTAATTGGTTATCTCTTGAAATGAATGAGATGGTTGGAGGGACCCTTTAAAACCCCCCTCCGACCATCTCATTTAAACGTGCGGTTAATTGATTGTGAGAGACAAGAGAGGAATGAAGAGAGGAAACGAGAGAAATGTTTGGGCTGCTTTTTCTAAGCAACGACGAAATTTCATACACTTTTTACTCGGAACTAAGGACACTGAGAGCTATTTATTCAATGATGTGAAAACGCATAAAAAGTCGTCGGGGTCGGGGTGGTCGGGGTGGTCGGGGTGGTCGGGGTGGGCTTTAAATATCACATCTGTAAGAAACACTAGGCATGAATATCGTGAATATCGAAACCGCCTAACCTTCCTTTTTCTTAGGTGGAATTGCTCCAGGATTTGACGAAAGGAGTAGTAAGTTGTATTCAGAGAGCGTTTATTGGGAAACAGACTCCATAATCAAAACTTTTTTTACAAATAAAGGATGCTGAAATGAATTTTGATTTGTTTTTTTTTCAGAATTAAACTTTATGAAAAAATCGCTGTATTCCATGATTGAGTTTGTATTTATAAATGCGTTTTTGCAGTTTGTGAAGTGTGGTGTGTTGGAAAAAATCAAGAGTGTAACAAGGACCCTCAAACAGGCAAACATACGTGCACGTAAGTCATCGTTACTGCCTATTACTCGAGCAATGCACCGCGCAATCAAAATCAAATCAAAATCAAGATCAAATCAAGATCAAGAGTTCATCTGCAAGCACCGCGATGAACATGTTTTCTACTATCGTCGAGTGCCTAATCGCGCTGGTGCACATAGTGTGGTGGTAGAGCGTGTGATTGGTAGTCATGCGCCCCCCCCCTGGTTCGACCCCCTCTCATGTTGTGATGTTCCCAAGAATGGTGCGAGGAGTGCGGCCATGACCGACGTACATGGTTGGAGCCGGAGTGGAATCTCCCGGTCTCGCTTGATGGCGATCAAAATCAAGATCAAAGCATGATGGCTATGCGCATAGCCATCATGATTTCAATCAGCTATGCCTCGTTTACTCATACTAATTCCGCTTGATCTTGATCGCTTTTTGTCGTAGGCCAACAAAGAATCACAGCAAAAAAATCGAGGTTTTTTGACCCCCCCCCCCTTCGGCACTGAACGCAACATAATCTAAATGCACGGGAATAAACGATATGAAGGGAAGGACTACATTTATCTTCTCTTTTGCTCTACTGTAGGCTAGGCTTCCGTATCGAATGGACGTTGAGTTTTGAACTTTGAAGCTAATTTCGACTGAAATTCCATTTGTGGCAGTTAGTGTTATAAAATCAAGAAAGCGCATCATTTCAGATGCAAGTCAGGCGTAAGTAAGGATAAGTCAGCAGATAAATCCGCTCCGGGCGGATACTTTTGCACAGCTTGCAATACATACCAAGCAGGTTTGCCCGCAGTGAAGAATGTGTCTAATAGCGTATCTAATAAATGCCACTATTTTGAATTTTCTCTAGAGTGACCTTACAAATCTGCACCAAAATTTCATGGCTTACGGAACTCGAAGCAATGAATTTAAAGGTGGTGTAGATAGAATGACATTCAAAACTCCCACCACGAAGAACCTGTGCAGTCTCAAAAGATTACGGTAATGAAAGCCAAGCCAAACATTCGACCAAACGTAATTTTCCGCAAACTATTCTACGGATATCTTACTGTACTGGGTCTAAATAATTATTCGCGCCTTTATTTTTTGAATTCCCTGTACATCAAGCAGTTTTTCAATCCCGTTTTCTCAGTAATTTGCGCATGTGTTTAATTTTTACTAAGGTTTTGTCTTGAATTAGTGCCCCAAAAGCACAAAAAGCAGGCCTGATGAGTGCCGCAAATATTCTGTTTACACCACCTTTAAGTTCTTAAATTCATAATTTCTGGTTCACTTATTCGCGGACAGGATGAAATCCTATGGGCGGAAACCGCTATTCGATTTTAGAACGCTTGGAAAGCTGTGTGGGCGATGATGCCAAGCCGTTCATAACGAAATTTAAAAAAACCAATTCACGAAATATTGTTAATTTTTTAGTATTTATCCTTTTGTTTTTTTGCATATTATTGGAGGAAAAGGAACGTTGAGAAATCTTTGCAGCGCACATGGCTAAATACAGGGAAACTCTCTTGGCAAAATGCCAGCTAAGGCCAAAAGCCCCCGTGCGATTAATCCCCCCTAAGTTCACCGACTTCTCAGCGATCTTTCGCTGACAGGTCGCACGGGTTGGGCAAAAATTTGCAGAGATTGGACAACTATCGTTGTAACGTGCATCTCTTGTGTGGTGTATGGCGCAATAGATATGAGTGTCGTCTAGTGTTTTCGTATTACGGGTTCGACTCCACCTCGGCGAAATTTTTTTTGCAGATTTTGCGTTTTTGCTTTAACTTTATAAAATGGGTACTAATTCTATATTTTTGGAATCTGCGCAATTGATGCTTCAATATACGCTAAGAATTAAGTTCGAATTTGAAAATTTACATTGTGAACAACACGATAAAGTTAAAATAGAATAACGAAAGTTAAATATTCGTAATCTAGGTCCAAAATTATACGCATAACCGAGATTACAATCTCTTTCTTCAAAAATTAAGAAAGTTTATGAATTCAATATAGTGTTCTGAACTTACAGTAATATTGAAGAAAAAGTTCCGTCAGTAAACTCATTCCTACTTTGTCTGCACTCTCTTCATACCGCTTCGCTCTCTCGCCGGAAGTAGGAATGAGACGACTGATGGAACATTTTCCTCAACCATATGTCATGCAACAAATGTATTTACATATTCGAAATCTCCATGCAAATTTACCTAGGGTCACAAACCAAAATTTTTCGAAATACTCACTCGCAAAGTCACGAAACGTGTAAGAATATTGCCCGCTTTACGTCTCCTCTCCTCTCCCAAACTTCACCAACATTTGAAAGATCGCCGACAGCGAGAGAGCATCCCTCAGCATGGGCAGAGTGAGAGAGCGAAAAGAGCACCACCGGGTATGCTCTTTTCGCTCTCTCCAAATCGCATGTTCTCTCGCCTCTGTCTGACCGGTCACCGATCTTTCACCTATTTTGGTCGGCGGCCGGTCGGCGATTTTTCATATTTCTCCTCTACCGATAATAAGGGTGGAAGCTCTCTCGCCCAATCAACATCAACATCGTATTCAAACCAACGTAATCTGCATTCCTATAGTCCTTAATCCACGCATAGCTAGGTTTCGAGTGGGTCAGAGCTAGTTCAAATTCAATTGCATGATGGTCAGAGTTTCCAATGTTTGGTACCACTTTACAATTGTCTACCAAACATCCCTTATTGCTGAAAACAAGATCTAGAAAGTTTTGACCACGACTAGGTTCATCTACAAATTGCACTAGACTATTTTCTTGGGTGAAATCTAAGAATACTTGAGATTGTTGGGAAAGTTTGAGTGACAAATCAGCCCAGTCTATGTCTGGATAATTCCAGTCCCCTAGAATAACTGAGCTATGTGTACAGGCAATATGGTCCTTTATTTCCGCGAATAATCTCTCGCTTTCCGATTGAGTTAGGCCCGGTATTCTATACACCACAACTACTCTCACTGTTTCCGTCACAAACTTTAGGTCAACTACCAATAGCTCATATGATTTGGGGACTGTTTTCGAATAAACTGCGGAATATAAGATGCTCGAATGAATGATTAGACATACACCTCCTCCTCTTGAACCTTTTCTATCGCACCTCACAACACCGTAACTGCTCGCGCACCCAGAGAGAACAAGTCCATCGGGGTCCGAGGGCTTCAGCCAAGTCTCTACCAGAGCTATTACCATAAATGACTGATTAGAGAGTATCGCACCAATATGGGACAAATTAGAATTATTTACTACGGACCTTATGTTAGCTAATAAAAAGGGAATGTGAACATTGGACAGGGGTCCTATGCCCAAGCGTTTAGCCCTTTCTAAAAATGCCGATTGCCCCTAGAACCCGTCCTCCGGAAAGTGACGTTGGGAGGGGGAGAATTATAAGGAGGAAGAGGGGAAGAATAGGAAGGGAAGGGAATGGAGGACAGGGGAGAGGAAGAGTAGCTAGAGCCCTGGGTGTGGTTTGTATTCGGCGGCGTGCGAATGAAGGTGAGAGGAACAGTGATAGGTGGGACGCGTTTGGCGAGCGAGGGTGGAGGAGTGTATACGAAGGGCTTAGGGGGATTCTTAGCCAACTCCTCACTCGTCATGCTCGCTCTGATCCACACCCTGAACCCTCCGCGTTCCCGGAATGAGAAAAGCTGGTACGACCTTCGCAGAGCAAGCTTTTGCAGCTTGGTGCACGGCAACACAACCTTGAGCAGCCGCGGACGCTGAGGGTCAGGGCGGCCAGTAGACCGCAAGCGGTAGAGTGCCACGGGGGCACACTGAACTCCCAGATAGGCGAGAACGTCGTGGACGGTCCTGTTCATTGCGGGCAGAGGAACGAACGAATGGATTCTCAGGAATGCCATGGAAGACTAATGACCTCATTCGTTCCTTCCTCTCGAGCATTTCCCCTAGTTGTTCCGCCTGTTGGGGGTGGTCCTGTCTACCATAGTCTATTTATTCGATGAGTGGTTTGTTCAGTCCTTCACAGCATTCCAAATGCTCTAATAGCGAAAAGCGGTTCCCGCGCTTAGATTCCGATCTCATAGGAAACAAATAAGTGAACCAAAAATTATGATTAAAAAATTTTTTTCAAAAACCTGAGCTATGTAGCAAGCTTCACAACGTTCTCACAGCGGTGGAAATGTGAAAGGGACATGGACTCGATTTTCAAGCGAAGCTTATGTGAAAGATCTTATCGAAATTAACATAAAAACAAAAGGAAAAATCATAAAAAATAATAGTATTCGAGAAATGAATTTTTGAAATTTCGTTCTACGACGGTCGTACTGGATTTACAATTAGTAGACAGGGGCCAAGCCAAACGGAATCATTACACTGTACTTTTTTTCGTCCCTCGGAACGAAAAAAATTAATTGCATGCGCCGATTTTTTACATTTTTTAAGTATTTTTTTATGTTTCTTATTATTCCTAAAGGTAAAATAAAAAGTTTTATTGAAATTGAATGAAATTTATTTATCGCTTCCTAATTCCTTTAAAGGGACATGGAAGTGATTTTCAAGTGAAGCTTATATGAAAGATTTTGTCGTAATTAGTACAAAACCTAAAGGAAAAATAATAAAAATTAATAGTATTCGAGAAATGATTTTTGAAATTTCACTCTACGACCACGCTACTGTGTTTAGCGAAAGGAATTAAGCCAAAAGCGACATTCTTCTCAACGACGGAAGCCCGGAACGAAAAAATAAAACATAAGATTTTCGAGTTTTTTCTTCGATTTTTTATTGTCACTATGTTTTTTCCTCACATATTGAAACCCTAGAAGAATTTTAATCGAATTTTACAGCTTTTGGTTAGAGGCTGCTTCCTCCCTTTAATGTGGTTTGAGGACCTGAAAGTTTGGTGCAGATTGATTTTGCCACTCATAAGAAAATTAGAAAATAATGGTCTATTCGCTATTAGACGTATTCTTCACAGGGCGGAATACTGTTCCTTTAAAATATAAGCACTATTAGTTCTTATATTACCTCACTTGTAGACCCGGAATGAAATCAACCGTCACGTCTTAGCGAGAAAAAATCTAAATCATATTAAGCCATCGTGATTTAATCGCTCTCACTCTTTCTCTCTCATTCCAGATATCGTGATGATTGTGGATAGATCAGGCAGCATGGAAATCAACAAAGTGGATCAAGATACATATAGGAAATTAGTAAGGCAGTATGACTAGTATTGTCATTGACAACCGTCAAAATCATTTGTTCGGCTACGTTTAATTTACTTCTTAACAGTAAATCACTGCAAACTTTTTTCCGTTTGTCTGTTGCGAATATTGGAAACGGTCGGGGTAGGTCAATAATAGATTGAAGAAGAGAATCAAAGAAGGCTATGTTGTCATTTTTGTCTTTTGTCTGTCTAAGCAGAATACAATGTCCTCAGGTGTATCAGTCGCTTCAACAGTTTGTTAAGCTTTTTCAAACAGGACAGAAAAGCGCGCGATTCGCGTTTGTGGTGAGTATCGTTGAGGAAAATGTTCCGCCAGTTCACGGTATTCTGCCCCAATGCAAAACCTTTGGAAAGCGAAAAATCATTCTGTCTTTTCCTAATACGGTAGATCGGTGTGCCGCGCACCACCAATACATTGTCATGAAGGAGAGCTGAACGGCATGGTGTTAGACAGTAAAGCTAATTTCTATCAACCACCTAAAGTTTCCTAGAATCTTCCTTGTGATTTTCGCTTTCCAAATGTGCCTTCGCTCCGAGATAGCGAAGTCGTATGAAAAGAGCACAGAAAAAGTAGGAATTACTTTACTGAAATAGTCATATGGTTCGTCAAATTGAACAACAACAGTTATTTTTTACTTGTTTCCTCGATCGAATAATGCACTGTCTTCACGTCTTGACGTGAAGACATGTACTGGACATTGAATGTTGTCGGTCATAGCGTATAAATGGAAAACAGAAAACATGCTTCGGAGTTTCTCGCACGGTCTCTCACTAGTGGAAAAGCCGCCGTTAGTCGTATATTGAAGAGCTCGTAATTTAATTTAATTTATGGACGCATTTCGTCTTCCATTGGTTAGAGCGCATATTATTGAAGGAAAATGAGCGTTGAGAGAGCTGCACAGTTCCTTCCGCTAACCACCGTTAAACTTCAGCCGGAGCCGGCTATTAGCCTAAGCTGGCATTTTACCAAGAGAGTTTCGCTGTATTTAGCGAAGTGCGCTGCAAACATTCCCCGACGTTCGTTTTCCTCCAATAACATTTTCCAACGGGGCGGATGCGAACCATTCTTTCCGTCTCTCCTCATTAATTCTTTTGGTTCGCATGCGGGCGGTTCGCAAATGTCCCGTTCACATCCATCCCATTCGCATTCGTCGGTTCGCACGTGGGCGGTTCGCAAACGTTCCGCTCGCAAACGGAGGTTCGAAGTGAACTATCACCCAACCAAGAATGCGCGGAAAGGAAATTTGAAAACGAATACCGACAATATTGCTCAACTAATTTTGACCTAATATAAGTGCACATATGCTCTCTAACCAATGGAATTGTTGTGATCTAGTGTTGATCTAGTGTTGCGTCCTTACGGCGAACGGAGTGTATGGGGACTGAGGTGTGGAGAGAGACAAGAGAGAACAGACCACTAAGGGTTCATCCACAAGACAGAAGAATGACTACAAGAGAGAGGACGAATGAGGTTAACTACTTATATCATACAAAATGTATGATAGAGGGAGAGGGTGAAGTGCGCATGCAAAAAAATGGTTAAAAGAATTACTATTCACAACAATTATGAAGTCTGATTTACTATCCACAACTATTATGAATTCACAACAATTACGAAGTCTATCGCTGGAAAGTAGGTTGTGAGACATTAAGCAATTTTAAGGAATTTGCCGAAAACGCCGCCGTAGTCCGAAACTTGACCGACAATCAAGATCTGAACGAACTCACTAAATGGCTGAAGACTAAGGAAAATATGAAAGCAAACGTTAGTTTCGCAAGTTTTCCTGAAGAAGGCCACAATGGTCTGACATCCGTATAAATATGCTAAGCAAAGATGATTACGAAAAAAATTTTGATTTTGTTAGGAACTCTCCACGGAAAACATTGTTGCTCAAAAAAAGCTCGTTCGCGTAACATTTTGAACATTGTGATGCAACCAGACGTTTTTCAGGGCACGGCGACCTGTATTGCGAATGCCGTTAAACTTGGTATCGAGACCATGCTCGACGGAAAGGTACGTTGCTCATGATTTATAAATATTGCCTCTTCTCATTCTCCTCGTGTACACGGGGAGAATGAGAAGAGGCAGATCTGGTAATTTAATTTTCCGCAACAACTCTCGCACGGAAAAACCGTATTCTAAGCATTTTGGATTGTTCGCTTAACATTTAGAACACTGTGAGCACAGTTGCGTCTGATGCTTGTTCAATAATATACTTATGGATTACGTTCTTTGTCAGAGGCCTAAAGGAAAGAAGATGGCTATTGTAACTCTAACGGACGGGGGAAACAACTGTTACAACTTCCAGGTGATTTATTACCACCGTCATATAACGTACTATTTGATAACGAGAGTCATACCACTTGCAATGTTGAAAATTCCAAATTAAATGATTTGGAAATAACTTTCTAGAAATAGTTTTGACGGAAAAAAAGATATGCTTGTTCTCAGGTTAGAGATTTTTATTCATTTTAAAATCATTTTTTCTTGGAGCGGGCGGAACTGGCTATCATGAACTTCTTAAAGGGTCCCTCCAGGCGATATATACCATATGCATTTTTGACATCATTAGATAGCTCTCAAAGTCTTGAATCTCATACCCTCTCCTCTTTAGTTGAAACTTCGCCGCTGCTGAGAAAAAGCTGTGCAAAGATTTCTCTAGTTGCTTCGTCTCTTCATTCCACTCTTGTCTCTCACAATCAGTCAACCCCTCTTAATTGGTTATCCCTTGACATGAATGAGATGGTTGAAGGACCTTTTAATCTTACCGTAACTTTGTTCGACTTGCATAACTTACGGCGTTCTTGTAGCCGGTTAAAGGAGCTCTATTCGGAGCCGTAATCTGTTCAAATTCCTGACGACATCCTGATGGATTAGATTAGTTTCTCTTCTGTAGAGCATACGATTCGTGTTATCCCCATAACGCGAATGAATGAAAGAGTCTTTTGCGCGTTTTCCTTCCTCTCTTCCCTTCTTTCCCCTCCCTTCCTTCCCTTCATTTCAATGCATTCTTGGACGGGAACGACCGCTTCGTCTCCTCCGATGCTCGAATGAACCATTCGAGCTTTCTGCTCTATGAAAAGACTCATATGAGCCTCTGTTTCTACGCCGAGAACGCGAATCGTATGCTCTACTCTTTTATGCCTTCCGCTATCTCTCAAAACTTGATGAATTTCAAAGTTTGATAGCTCAGTCGACGCGTCTCTACAAGCTGATTCCGAATTGCTATACTAAATTCTTGCTCCTTCAAAATTTAACTTTTAGCTCGCAAAAACTGCAAATTTTGACACTTTTTTGTTATGTTCTCGAAAAAAACATACTTTTGACAGCAGAATATGGAACTAGAGGTGCGATTACATAACATATGTTTTTTAGGAAAAAAATTGTGTCACTTTTGACCTATTTTGGTTTGTCATTTTTACAATTGTCATTTCTCACTTCTCATTCAATTGTCGCAGGTGTTTTTATTACCTGCGACGATGATTTTTTTTCGACGACTATTTCAATATTGCGGTTCCTTTTCGTTTTGAAGAATACTTGTACATTTGAATAAAGAGAAAAATGACTAATATAATTCCTGAAACATTTCCAAGTAACGGGTGTACTAGATATATATAGTAGAGAAAAGGGAAAGATATAAGACGGAGACTACTCGGGTACCCCGAGTAGTCTCCGTCTTATATCTTTCCCGCTCCGCAAGAGAATCGAGAGGCCCTGCGGCGGTTCTTTTGTGAAAACTTGTTTGAGTTTTTATCGTGACATGTAGCTCCATAATCCGCAACCAATTAATTGATAAAAATTTTTCCTTTTTCCACCTTCTATTGAACAGCGCCATTACGAAAAAAATTCTCAATGCCAAAAATCTCACCATGTGACGTACTTAGTGTTTTTGTGGACGTTATAACGAAAACATTTTGGTGAAAACCACATGTTCTAGAACCTCGTAGTTTTGGAGAAAAGTTAATTTTGTGCGGTAGATCGACGTAGATCGACCCGGACAATGAGCCAGCCACCGTGTTCTGGCAACAGTCAAGATGCTAAGCGACGAAGAGGAACGAGAAGAAAATTCTATTCCAACTTTTCTAGATCGAAATTCTTCGAGGAACACGATGGTGCATAGATTAGAACTGCGATCGGACAAATACGGTGCTTAAATGCAGCAAACTTGGGTAATGAAGGCAAAAAATTCGTATCTAACCCAATTTAGACCCTATGTTCAGCGCTGGTGGGAAGTAGACCTTTCTTGACTAGCGCTGAACGTCTAGGACGACAGTTTGGAATAATTCTTCTAGGAGAAAAAAACAATGAGGAATTTGAATCTGCATAAAATTCCCATAAATCGTTCAGCGTCCTAATAATTTTTTTCTAAATGCGAGTTAGAACCAGACAGTATTAGCTATGTTATTTTGGAAAACATCAATTTTCAAACTTCTATTTAAGATCGTGCTTAAGATAAAGTAAGCATTTATAAAGCTTGATTAATTCTCTATCGAAACAACGCTGATCAAAAACGTGCAATTAACCAGATCGGCTGAGTCAGAGTCGGGTTGTTCAGACCCCGCAAGCTAAGGGGCGCCAAAGAGGCGCTAGTTAGCTCACACCATTCGTCTAGGATGACGAAAGCAGATCGGTTCAACGTTCCTAGGGGTAAAAAAGGGTGAGGAATTCGAATCTGCGATAAAATTCCTATAAATCCCTCTGCGTCATGTCGAAATTGGAGAAAAACTAAAAACAAATAAAATCGAGCTTTGAAAACTTGCATTTTCAAACTTATTATCGCATTATATCACTTCAGTTCCTATACTGTTTGAAAGTAGAGAAAAAATGATATGCTGACCGTTTTCCAGTCTCATTCTGCTGCGAAGTTATATACGTCTCTAAAAATGTAAACCCCGAAACAGCAAAAATTCCATTTTTGCCCATAACTTCTTTAAAAAAATCGCATAGACTCGCGGTTTTCACCATTGGATTCGCTTAATTTAGCATCGAAAGAGTTATAAACATCCCATTTTTGGAACAAAAATTCCTAGTGCCAAGGGGTGCTCGACCCTCTCAGACAACGCGCCATATAAGCTTCACTTGAAAATGGGTTCCATGTCCCTTTAAGGGGTTTCTTCTTTTCTTGTTAGCAAGAAAAATTTCTTATGGTTTCTTCTTTTCTTGTTAGCAAGAAAAATTTCTTATTCTCTTTCTTAAAATAGCGGCGGTATCGAAAAAATACGTTCATTTTCCAGGAACATCCTTCTTCTAGTGGTTACCTCCAAGAACCTCTGCGTATATACATGGATCAAATGAAGGAGCTGAACAGTCAGTCGATCACTTTTTTTTTCTGATATAGATGTTGTTGGTAAATAAAGCACAGCATTCCGCCCGGTGAAGAATGTGTCTAATATTAATTTTATAATATCTAATATTAAGACCACTAATTTTGAATTTTCTCAAGAGTGGCTGAACCAATCTACATCAAAATTTCAGAGATTTTTTATGATTGAATTGAAAGATTGAATCACGATCGAATTGATTAGCTTGAATTGATCGAATTGATACTTCTATGCAAATTAGATAGCTTATTTTATAGATTAGAACAAAGTTCGTGCTTTAATGAATAATAGTGCAGCAAGCATTGTTCAGAACAGGCTGCAACTGAGGGCATCAATATGATTGCAGTCGGCCTTGGTCCGGTAAGTATTATTGACGAAAAAGCTCCGTCAGTCGACTCATTCCTATTTTGTCTGCAGTCTCTTCATACCGCTTCGCTCTCTCGTCGGAAGTACCGTCAAGCTAGTAAATTGTGGGCCGTGTTTGAAACACTTGAAACAAGGCCATATCTCTGCTGGGAAAGGTCGTACAGAGTTCTGGTTGGAATTTTTGGAATTCTCAGGACAAAATCTACTTGTATATCAAGTTTGGTGATGATTAGACAACTCTAAACCGGTTAAAACGGCTTTTATATATCTTGACTGAATCTCTCCAATGCCACATTTTTACGTTTTAACGGTCTTTAAACTTGATGAATCAATACCAAACTTGATACACAAATAGATCTCGTCCTGAGGATTCCAAAAATTCCAACCAGAACTCTGTACGACCTTTCCCAGCCGAAATATGGCCTTGTTTCAAGTGTTTCAAACACGGCCCACAATTTACTAGCTTAACGGTAGGAGTGAGATGACGGACGGAGCATTTTCGCCTCAACTATATACGACGACAGCTGTCGCGACAGTATGGTTGAGGGAAATGTTCCGTCAGTCGTCTCGTTTCCATTACCGAGAAGCCGAAACGGTGTGAAGAGCGTCCAGACGAAGTATATACGAATGACGTTTACTGACGGATTAAATACCCATTGCCCACGTCTTCCACTTGTAGGACGCAGACAATCTCGAAATCATTACGGGAGACAAAAACAAGATTCTCAAAGTGTCCGGCATTGTAAGTCGTACTGCACCACCTGACTTGTAAAAGGCGGAGGTCAGAGAAAAGTAGTATACTAAAAAAATTTTAAAAAGCATTCGTGGGTATAGAATGTGCGGACTCGTAAATACTTAGATTCTCACCTAAATCATTCCATTCGCGTCTTGTTGATGGATATGCTTCACCGGCTACTGGATAACGAGCGATTGGCTCAATATCAATTGATCATGAAACGTCATCAAGAAGAAGACCAGAATGGAATGTTCTATCTGCGCCCTTCAGAACGGAGCATAGTTACTTTCAGAACTCACAAATGGTCGACTCGCTCCAGAGCATCGTCTGCGAATAAAGAGATAATCGGTAGAATTTTCAAGTCGGGAAGCACAGTTGATACAATAACATATATTACAAGCGCCAAAAAGTTTGACATAAAACCGTTCCGGCCGTAGCCTCATGCCTCCTAAAGACCGTCCATGAAATAGGAAAAGTTTGACATTTTCAACTTACAGTAAGCTACACCAACGGACTATCGCAAATTGATAAGCAACATTTGGTTGCCGTTCCCCCTTTTTTCGAACCACTGTTATTGTAAAACGAGTAAAAATAACCACAAAAAACGTTAAACATCTATACATTGTGAGAATAAGATAGCTAGCGCACGTACGATTACAACCTACATCTAATTGTGGGACAGAACTTCCCTTTAGAGATCTGATACCGTAGTCAGATTTTGGCTTAAAAATCCTTCTCAATACGCGTCACGTACGCGTCGCGGTTCGCCACTCGCTGTCCTTTTAAATGTTTTGTGCGCGTTGATTTAAGCGACCGTGTAGTTTTTCTCTACCGTAAGAGCATGAGTCTGACACACCGAACTCAAAGTGACCCAGCGCAACGTTGCGCAGTCGTCATTGGCGATGTACGAACTATTTTAATACTATAATATCTAAGGCAAAGGTTCTCGCACCGAAACTTCTGATTCTCCTCACCCTGTCCACCCGTTCAATAGCCTTGTCATATTCTCCCCCGAACAGGAAAGGCACAGTCGAGAGTGGCTGGAATGGATTGGGAGGTTTTGGACGCGCACTGTGATATCACAGCGTTCTGCTCGGGGGATAGATTCAAATGCAAATTACGAGAGGGGAGAGAGCATGGAAACTGGAGAGACGCACACAGTATTCCGACCGAAAGGGGAAGTATCTAATAGCGAATTGTGAATATACTCTGAATCTTCACCAAATTTGAGTCGCTCTTTGGACATGGAGATAATTCTCTTGTATGGACCCACATAGGGCACTACGTCCTGCTGCGTAGAATAGAGTCGTATGCAAATTAAGAGAGTGTAGGCGAGAGAGCATGGAAATTAGAGAGACGCAGAGACATTCGGAATTTCGGAACACGGACTGGTAAAACGTCGTGCATAGGGATCCATGGGCCCGACTGACGTGTCCCTAAATTCTTGGCTCCCTCAGTATATCTTAAAATGTTGATGATTGATTATTCATCAGGATCTTTTCATGCAGTGTCTTGGCTTTTTATTTATCTACGCCTCCACCACGACCGTCTAAATCAGCGGGCTCGAAACATTTAAAATGCATTGCGAGTAGCGGACCGCGACGCGTACGCGACGCATGCGAAAATTTGAATTCCAAGCCATTTGCACATCAAAACTAACTACGGTATGAGCTGGGCTAAAGCAAAGGTGTGTCCCATAGTTAGATGTAGGTTGTGATAGTACCTGTCAACTACGTAATAAGGTATTTTAAAAGTTGAATTTATGGTTAACGAAAAATTTCCATCAGTTGTCCCTTTCCTACTTCCGCCGAGAGAACGGAGTGGCATGAAGAGAGTTCATACAAAGTAGGAATGAGTTTACTGATGGAACTTTTTTGTCAACTATATATTAGGATGTCCCATAATTTGTGCACCACTTCATTAATCCTCGTTTTCTCGAACAATCTTCTTCTTCTCAATTAGCTTTGTGGTACACTATGTAGGTAACTACCACAGCTAAATAACAGGCAAATAATTATTGCGATGCTCTTAGATAAAAGCAAGATATGGTTGAGCAAAATGTTCCGTCAGTTGTTTCATTCCTACTTTCTACGAGAGAGCGAAGCCCAGACAAAGTAGGAATGAGTTTACTGACGGAACTTTTTCGTCAATAATATACGCATAGACAGAGAAAATCATGGCAATCTTCTTGATTTATTTGTGGAGTTATGTGATGAGATATTGATCCCCCACAGTGTTCTGCCGCAATGCAAAACCTTTGGAAAGCGAAAAATCATTCCGACATTTACTAATACGGTAGATCGGTGTGCCGCACACCACGAATGAAGGATTAGGAATGGGAAGGGAAGGGCTCCAGCGTAGGAGCTAAAGCTAACATCATACTCACTCTTAGGATTTACTAGAAGTTCACAAAGATGAGGATCTTACCATTTTCGCTTTTCAAAGGCCTAGATTGTTATGCCCCGCTCTTCACGAGCTCGTTAATTTTGAAGAGGAGCGTTTGTGGAGTTTGTACATTCGCTCAAATCTAAATGCATGTACTACAAAGAGTATAACAAATTTACTGGATATCAAGATATCAATCGCGAATCCGGATAAACGCTGTTACTCTACGGATTTAACACCAAGTGTGCTTTGTGTATTTATCGTCCGCGCCTCTTCATTCTTCCATGTAAATTATGATTCTCACAGTCACATAAATAGAGTTGTGCAGACTGGTCATTTGGGCCAATGTTTCATTTCTTCTGCCGACGAGACGCGTCGCGATTATGAATGATGCATGAAACATAATCATTGTACAGACATCTCTACTCATAACACGATTAAATGGTCTGCTTTTCAATTCCTTTCTTTTATCCCCCCCCCTTCGACACAGAACCGACCATTATTACATTCAGAACTCGCAAATGTTCGACTCGCTCCAGAGCATTGTCAGCGATGAGTAGTATCCCCTTACAAGATGCCTCCAGCCATCAATGTGAAGTTGATAAAAATATAATTGATATAGGCATAACAAGTCGAGAAATAACGATAAAAATGTATGATACACGCACAAGTACCTATCTCTATCGTGTGGCACAAATTATTATACATTTATTCTCTACGTTTTATATATGAGAACAGATTTTTTTTATTTTCGAGACCAGACCCCAGACCCTTTACACAGAATACAGCATATACATAGGATTCGCAAACGCTAAAAAAACGCTAACTACGAAGTACAAGAAAAAATAGATATTACTTATAATACTTCTTGTTTTCTCTCTATAAGAGATGTCATAACGGTACAACGGCCGGTGTGGGAGATGTGGACAAAGAATGTGGGAGATGTGGACAAAGAATGGGGTCAACGGCCTCGATAAGCTTATCGATACCGCTATTGTTCGTTTACTCACTGCGCCGGTGTGGTCGGATTAACCTTGTTGGGAAGAACTTCACATTGCTCTGACAAGGAGATGGTCTGACCTCGCGGAAAGGGATTCAAATGAGACATGCACCATTCGAAAGAGCGCTAAAAGTTGGTCTGGAAATAGTTTTCAATTTTTGCGGAGGAGCATTTGGGACCGCTTAAAATTGAGCTCGAAGTTTTGAAACGAAATCGGCGGCGACCCCTTCCCCGCCGCCGATTCCTTCGTGAGGCTT
>LS874896.1:355295-370701 GCA_900490955.1 Micoletzkya japonica | reverse complement strand
TCCCCAGAGTCTCCTATGATTCATGCCATGAGATAGGTTGTACTCATGGTGCTAGTTTCATTCATTGTCCTCGCTGCTCTCACTTCTATTGTTTCTTCCACTTCGTATTCGAGATGCACAGATGTTGATCTGTTCCCATGTTAAGGAATAAAAAAATTATGTAAATTTTCAATTTCTTTAAAGACGCAAAAAGGCAAAAAATGTGGGCGCAGCCTGCACTCGAACCCCCTACCCTCCGCTTCCCATTCCGATCCCTTCCCTGCTGCGCTACCGACGACTGCTGACAGGCAGCCACCGGCGAAGCCTCACGAAGGAATCGGCGGCGGGGAAGGGGTCGCCGCCGATTTCGTTTCAAAACTTCCAGCTCAATTTTAAGCGGTCCCAAATGCTCCTCCGCAAAAATTGAAAACTGTTTCCAGACCAACTTTTAGCGCTCTTTCGAATGGTGCATGTCTCATTTGAATCCCTTTCCGCGAGGTCAGACCATCTCCTTGTGAATGTAAAATTGTAGTATGCGGTTCATTTTTTCCGCATCTTATCGACGGCTGTCGATGATAGACCGCCCTTAACAGCCGTTAAGGAATAAACCGCTTATCGGTGAACCGTTAACAAGAATGATGAGAGGGAAAAATGATTATCGAGGCCGTTAGCCGATATCGTTATGACATCTGTACCCTCTACTATTCCTGCTACAATTAGCAAAATTCTTGAAATGGATGCAGCACGAGCTCTGAATATACTAGGGTTCTTCTTATTCAGACCCCTTTGTCTACGGAGAAAGGTATGTGTGAAACGAGTTATAAAATAAGTCTTCAATGTGCCCTACATCGCTATCCTACTCAAGCCTCTACTCCATCTTCTCTCTGTAGTCTGTCGCTTCCCTAGCCATATCCTCTTCGGTTCGCGGCTTGCGATCGTCTCTGAAGAGAAATTTATAAGTATAAGAAATTCTAAATGCAGAGGATCAGGTTTCATGTTAGCTTATTCTTCGAAAAGCCAGAATTACAGAACCAATAGCTTCTCTGTGCGAAGCGCGAGAGCCTTTAACACCCAACTATAGTGGATTAAAAAGATCCGTCGGAATCATCCCGAATATAGGGCGAGAGAGTGTGCAAAAGTGAGAGAATTAGACTCATTTTGGAACGGAAGAAACTGACGGATCGGTTTATTCCACTATACACAAGATTACATGCTAGTTCCGCCACCTAAGTTGTTTTCAATTCATAATTCTCTTGTAGCTTATGTTTTTGTTCTCTTTTATAAATCTATAAATCTATATATATAGTGGAATAAACCGATCCGTCAGTTTCTTTCGCTCCGAAATGAGTCTAATTCTCTCACTTTTGCCCACTCTGCCGCCTTATATTCGGAATGATTTTCCGACGGATATTTTAATCAACTATATTTGAAAGCAAATGATTGGTCTAATCAACTGTCACGCAGACGGACAAAACTTTCAGGGATTTGCGAGTAAGAAGCAAATGAACAGACGTGGGGCGAAATAACCCATCTTTTTACCCCCAAACGGCTGGTGAATATTCAAATGTACCCCCCCCCACAAGGCGCAAAGCTGGGCTACGTTCGCTCTCATTGTATACTTATATATACACTCTATATATGCACTCTAGCCCGGCCTTTACTAGAGCATTTCATTCGAGTCTTTTTGATGGGTACGCTTCACGCTCAATGTGACCATGGCGTGCTCTCCTCTGGGAGATGAAGCATAACCATCAAACACGACCCGAATGGAATGCTTTACACTAGAGTTGTGTAGACTGGTCATTTGGGCCAATATGTTTCATTTCTTCTGCCGACGAAACGCGTCGCGGTTAAGAATGATGCATGAAGCATAATCATTGTACGGACCATGGTCTGCACATCTCTATTAGAGCATACGATTCACGTTGTCGAAGTGGTTGTGTTTCAGGACGTATATAAAATGGCAGACCCATCGCTTATACGGTTTTGGGTGAAACTTATTCATCAAAAAAGCGCGAATCGTATGCTCTAATCTCTATCTACCGTACACTCTAGCGCGGTCGTCGTCCACTCACGTGTCGTGCTTCGCTAGTTCCCTGTATACCGTATCCGTCGACCCGCCGAAGTCGTCCGGCTTCCGTGGCATAACGTGCACGTGGACGTGCTGTAGATCACAATTTGACCTCAGAAAGTAAGCGATTTCCTTCCTCGCATCATTCTCCGCAGGTTTTGTTGCGATGCATGCAAGACGATCACTACTGACGGAAGCATTTCATTGTCAAATAATGACTCACATGGTCAGCCAGACATTATTCTAATTAACATAAGTTGATTTCACGCACGAAGTCAAACTCGCCCCGCAGTTGTTCTTTAATATACGAAACAACGTCCTGCCCACCTCTACGGTCTGTCCCGAGTCCTTTCCATCCTGTACACAGATCGTCGCCGATTGCGTCCCGTGCGCCCGCTCGATCATCCGTTGCACCTGCGACAGCGCGGGGACTTCATCCGTACGCGAGACTAGACTCCAGGATCACCATTAACGAAATGCAGCAATGCGAAGCCAAACCCCCCAAAATTACGCGGCTTTCGGCGTTTCTCTACTACGATTCCAACCGAATTATGGTCCCCTATACCATAGATAAACTACTGGAAGCGTGATCAAGGCACTTTGAACTCATACGGCGTGACTATCTCATCTATTTATCTATAGATGTATGCTCCTTCTCCCGCGCTGGCGTACCTTCTTCGCCAGACAGAACAGATCGGCCGTCTCCTCGTCCGACAGATCGATAAGACGCGACGCAACGCGGACCGGCGCCACCAGCACGTCTGCAATGCGGTAGAGCTGCGGTAGGAGAGGGATATGGTACAAGTCTAATTTCATTTATCTACGCCGTACCGCGTAAAGGGGGTTTGGGATGGGAAGGAAAGAGAATGTAATAGGTATATGAAGAGTAGTGATTACGGTAGTCTCAGAGAGAATGACCGCGTACGCGTTTAGCGTCAAACATATATGCATACACACAACAAACAGCGTGGAATTCGTGGGATTTGCAGCGCAATTTTTCAGACAGATCTCTCACTACCCCGTTAGCATCCCGCGGATTATTATTATTATTATTATTATTATTATTATTATTATTATTATTATTATTATTACTATATTATAATTTATGGCAAATGACTCACGCCCCGGCAGGACGGGCTTGAGGTTGACGAAGGCAAACGAGAGGGCGGAACGGGCGAAGACGCACGAGGCGGCGATGGAGTGCGGACCGAAGGCGAGCGGCGAATCTGCAGAGTAGAGCACGCGATTCGCGGCGTTGTCGAAGCGCTTGCGTTTCAAGCTGTACATAAAATGGCAGACCCATCGCTTATACGGTTGTGGGTGAAACTTATTCATCTAAGAAACGCGAATCGTATGCTCTACTGCTATCGTGAAGTAAAAAGATCCCCGTCGGAAAATCATTCCGAATATAAGGCAAGAGGGTGTGCAAAAGTGAGAGAATTAGACTCATTTTGGAACGGAAGAAACTGACCCGGATCGCCGTTTATTCCATGCTGGGGCTCGAAAATATAGAGCATACGATTTGCGTTGTCGTAGTGGCCGTGTGCTTCAGGCTGTATATAAAATGGCAAACCCATCGCTTATACGGTTTTGGGTGAAACTTATTCAGTAAAAAGCCTCGAATCGTATGCTCTATTCGAAAACCAAGCCATTCAATCGCATGAGGTCGAAAGAGTGATGAGGAGGATGGAAGAATGAACAGAGTCAGACGATAAGTACGCTAACCGCGCTTGGTGCGCTCAAATCCTAGGAAGCACATTCTTGCACTACATTAGTCGTAGTCGAATTACGCCCGGTTGCGACTGTGTCCGCGTCTCTCCAATTCCCATGCTCTCTCACCTCTCCTCTCTCCTTTTGCAAGTATGATCTACCCTTTGGAGCAGAGCGTTGTGCTCTTGTGCCAAGATGCATACTTGCGAAGCAAAACTGTGAAGAAAAAAAACTGCAGTAATGTCACAGATTGCTTCAGAGCCGTAATTACACTAAAAATAGACCTTACGCTAAATCGATATATATATATATATATATATATATATATATATATATATATATATATATATATATATATATATATATATATATATATATATATGGTCTTACCAATCGCCAGCTTCTCGTTGACGTGCATCGAGTACAGGTCTGCCCTCCGGTGCCGCATCACCGGCTGCATCTCGCGGACGCTCTGAAATATAGAGATTAGAGCATACGATTCGCGCTTGAATAAGTTTCACGCAAAACCGTATAAGCGATTTTATATACAGCCTGAAACTGAAACACAACCACTTCGACAACGCGAATCGTATGCTCTGATAGAGATGCGCAGACCATGGTCAGTACAATGATTATGCTTCATGCATCATTCTTAACCGCGACCGACGCGTCTCGTCGTCCAGAGGTTACGAAACATATTGCTCAAAATGACCAGTCCGCACAACTCTACTGAAATACCCCCCCCCCGAGAGTAAAGCTCCGACTAGAGTTGGGGGGATTGCGAATTAACTAACGAATGTGAACGTGTTGAAAATTTGTTGAAGACGTTTTTGACTGTTTTTGCTCCACAGAAAAAAATGAACGTTCACATTCCAGCACAGTTCACATTTCCAACGCTAGCTCCTCCGGCTTTCGGATCCTCTACTCAACATACATTCCTTTCATGCATTTATCTTTTTCATCTCTACAAAACATTGAAGTGAGACAATACTGATATATTAGATGATGTCCAAGAGCTAATATGAAAAATCCGCGTCTAATGGTGAACTGCACCAGTATTGTTGCAACGATTACGCAGGAGGCTTGCTACTCTACGTCGCATGTATAGTAGAATAAACCGGTCCGTCAGTTTCTTTGATTCCAAAAATGCGTCTGATTCTCTCACTTTTGCACACTTTGCAGATCTTCTTAGTCCACTACAATTCCGACTCCGCTCACCTCGAGATACGCCAGATCCACCTCGGCAAAGCACATGCCCACCCGTTCCGAGCACTGGGCGATCACCGCGCCCCACGGGTCCACGACCATTGCGTGGCCTGCGAATAGGGCACCACATTAGAGTTGTGCATGAGAGTTCTGTTGATGGCTATGTTTCATGCATCCATTCATAATCGCGACGCATATCGTCACCAGCAAGCAATGAAACCTATTGACCAAAAAGAACTCGCATGCACATCTCTACACCACGTACATGGGCAGCCTTCCCCGCAATATTTTGAGAAACTGGAATACCAGCGGACAAAATCAAGCCTAACAATTGAAATTTTGTAGGAAATATACACCCTCTCCCTCGCGTGTTACTCGGAAACTACCGTATTCCTCCCCCCTCGACCTACCGTAACTGCTCCGCTTCGGGTTGTGTACTCCGGTCTGGGCCGCGGCCACCACGTAGCACTGCGTTTCGATGGCTCGCGCCCGGAGAAGTGCCTGCAGAGCGTGAAGGATCATGCACTCACAGTACACCATCTCTTAATCCCAGTATCTATTCAATAAACTGTGTAAACACAGGTGGTCTTCTCATTTTAACGAGTAAAATTAGGAAATCATCCCCATCCGCTCACCTCCCAATGCGCCAGGCCCGTGGTGAGCGTGAAGCCCGACGGGTAGGAGAGAATGTGAGCGCCGCGCTTCCGATTCCACAGCGCCAATTCGGCGAAGCGAAGATCGTAGCAGATGGACAGGCCGAGGTTGCCGATCGGAGTGGGCACCGGGGGCACCATCTGGGGGGAGAGAAAAATATAGGGAAACCACCATTTCATCATATCGGTCATTTCATCAACCTCTTGATCTATACACATACAATTAGTGTAGATCAAACGACCGATTTGTTGAAGTGATGATTTCCCGAAAAAGAAAATCGGTACCGGCAGGCTTACAAAATATAACCATGAAAATGGCCCATTTCAAACACCGCTTATCATGATCATCTTATAGTAAGACTCTGATGCCAACTAGCACGAAAAAAATTTAAATGCTCATCATCCATCTAGTTATACGACACAAGATCGACGATTTTGCAGTGATCCAAAGGAGGGGGAGGGCACCAAATCTTCAACTGACCTGCTTTCCCTGCTTGCTGAACTCGCTCTCCATCAACCGCACCTGCAGCACGCCTTCAATAAGTTATGCCTCTCCAAAATATAAATCAAAGAAACATTTCATTACTATGAAGAATCGAATCAACGTTCCCCACGTGATAAAAATATGAGCAAACTGTAAAAGCCTCTAGCCATTCCGGCTACCGTAACCCTTTGTCACTTATACCGTACCCCTCCCCCCGCTACCGTATACCTTCCCGGGTATCTCCAGGTCAAACAGATGCAGCTTGTCGTATCGTGCTCGGGTTTCGCCCTCGCCATCGATCACCAGATGCGTATTCCACGGGTGCGTCGGGACGGCCGGGTCCTGAGCGGATTGCTTGGCTACCGTAATCCAACCTTTGAAACGGCCAAAATACGATACCATACGCATAACGTAGGCGTCGACGAAAAGCTTACAGTAACCTTCGAGAGGTAATATGGCTATATTTAAGGAAAAAAACGAAAATAAATCCCTGCGGAAGGTCTCCATGCAAAGGCTAGCTTGCTCGCTCTCAAAGTATGAGATTTCCTGGACACCACTGGTAGTTACAAATACTACCGTACGCTGATTGATTGATTGATTGAGAAGGTGAACCTCGCTCCTCCTATGCTACCGTACCTTATGATGAAATCCGCCCAGCGACATCCACAGTCCGTGGCGCTTGGCCGCGTCGCGGAAGCGCGTTAGGTACGCGTCGCGCTCCTCGAAGGCCAGCGTCACCTGCACATCAATAGATTTGCGCGCCAAATTCACAATTTAAAAAAAAATCTGACTACCGTACTTGTTCGTCTTTCTGCACGCCGACAAAGTCGAAGCACTCCGGGAAGAAGATCATCTATAAGTAAAGCCAGAGTGTGGGTCAGTTTGCGATAGCTACCGTAATCCTTCGGCAGTTTACCCGTGCCCATGTATACACTTTCTGAGAGTGTGTTGTGCTTTCCTATGCTTATTGTCAAATCTGCTACTTTCAAATGCAAATTCCAATAGGAAAACTCTTGTATCCCAATAAAACTTTTCCAGTATTATCCCTTTATCTACTCCACTCCACCTCACTCCCATACCCTACCGTATACCTTGCACCGCCGCTCGGCCGCCCGCTCGATGAAGCCCTCAGCCACCTAGAGATCAGCGATCAATCTCCAAAGATCAAAGATCAATCTCCAACGATCAAAGATCAACCTTCCAGTTGGCCTCCAGGTCGTTCGAGCAGGTCATCTGACATACGCCTATGAGGGATGGGGATGCGGCCGAGTAGAGAGCGGACGATGACGTTGCCATCGTGCGGACGGCACGTGACAGCATCAACTGGGAGAGATCAGAGATCAAACTACAACGATCAGAGATCAAACTACAGGGCAAACATTCGATGGCTGAACAGTGCCAATACGTCAACTCATTCAGGCGAGGGGACCCCGTCAGTCCAATAGCTCATCTTTATCAAGATTCGCGTTAATCTGTGTACATGCTCTGTGTATAATAACGATGACGGCAGTAACCGCGCGCGAAGAAAAAGAAAAAGAAAAGAAAACAACCAATAAACAACGAGTAATTCAGTGCATCCAGGGAATACTGTAGTAACAATTCTTACATCTATAGGGCAAAGCTCTTTTTTTTTCGCTTTGCGTTGCTGTCAATGAGCGGTGGTCGTTTATGGAGGGGGGAAGGGGGTCTAGGACTGACTAAAATAACATAGGCTATGCTGTGCACGCTTGTTATATTATAACGTACATATAACAAGATACTGTAATAGCTAACAATCTCAAGTCCGGCGGGAAACCACCACTTCAACAAATCGGTAATTTCGTCGACCTTGATTCGCATACAATTAGTGTTGATGAAATGATGTTCTCCTCAAGTCCTGGTCTCCTTCCAGCCACATAGGTCTCTCCCCCTTCTTCAATCGTCTCCCCACTCAATCCTCCTTCTTCCTAGCCTCCTTCTCCGCTGCTTCGGCCGCAGCCCGCTTTCGTTGGGTGAACGAGCGGACTCCCTGAAATATGAATAAATAAATAAATAAATACAAAATCCATTCATTATCAATATATTTTCATCCTCTTACAAATTATCACCTTCCTGACAACAACCCAATACTTGGAAAGTTCGGCAACGCGCTCGCATTTTCGTAGCTTTCTACCGTAACCCACAAGCAGACCCAAATCCTACCGTATAATTCCATCCTCTTCGCCCAAGGGTCGTCTTCATCGTCTCGTAGTCCGTGCGAACCTTGTACTCCACCTGCAAAGTAATTCCTTCAAATCTCGGAAGATGAACGATTAGATCTTCAAAGATGAGCTATGATATATAGCTCTATATTCCGGGCACGAGCAGTTACATACCGCGACGGAAGTTAGAAAATAATAACGATAAACACCAATTTTCTCACGATTATTAAAACTATAGGGCAATAGCTAAAGGGGTAGTTTACTGCAGTGGCCCTCCAATACACAAGGATCGAAAAAATTAGTCAGGATATCTTTCCGCAGCAGCCTGCCCGCGGTGTTGTAGATGGCGTACTTTACGAACCGTTCGACCAACCCTAACCTAAAGCTCCCTAAACCTAAGGCACCCTAACCCTAAAGCACCGTAACCCTAAAGCTCACCTCCCTCGCAGTCTTCAACTTGCCCAACCTCCTCAGCGTCGCGAATATCACCTGGATCAGGCCCAGTGTGCACAGATATCGGATGGGCATCGCGATCTACAATTTTAAAAAAATTCATTTCAAGGTGAATATTTTCGAGTTTTTTTTCTCAGCTTTCGAACGGGATTTTTCCATTGAAAACAACGCACTACTGATATCGTTTCAGCTAGCTTTGAAGAGTTTTAACTAAAAAGCACAGAAGAAAACATAGTATCGCAAACTGAAAAAGGCAGACCTTGTACAGTATGATCGTGACGACGGCAACGCCTGCGGACGGGGGCGTATTCCTGACCTGAAATGGGTGGGAAATTTGAATTGATTGAGGGGGGGAGAGAGACGCTGCTATACCGCCATACGTGGGCAGGGTCTGCCGGTAACTTGCTGCAGTGGTCCTCCCATACATATAGATATCGCACAATTTCGCTAAGACATTATTTTGCAGTGAGCTAACCAATACACGAAAAATGTTTGCAGTAGGTCACCCACCCACGGTACCTACAACCGTGCCCACGCATGTTTACCGCTCTCTATCTCTCTCTCTATTGGGCATTCAGGTCTGAAGAAAGAGGAATAGAATGTGCTTTCTCATGCTTCGCAGAAAATTTCATCTGGTTGCCTTGATATCTGTGCGATTTCGTGCATTGGTAGGCCCGCCCATTTCTCAAAAGTATGAGTATGTTTGTAGTCTTTCGCAAGCCTTTATTACACAGCCTTTACCCCCCTGCACCACGTAATGGCACGGTTTTCGGTGTCCTCCGTAGCCACTACGGAAGAGAGTAGTAAAACACGAAGGTACGTTTCGTCACAGTGTTATGCGAACGAGCACGAGCCAAAATGCTCAAGATACGGTGCTTTCCGTGCGAGAGTTCCGACCAAAATCAGGGGTTACTTTTCGGCGTCCCGTTTGCTTAAGCGATCGCACCGTGACTACAGCATTATATATGCAGCAGGCTTCATCGACCAATGCTTTACGCTAGATCTAACATTTCCCCATTCCCCATACCCCGTGCCCCAACACACGGATAAATGATATGATATGATATGATATGATCCAACTGAACATTCCGAACAGCACACAACGCACGTATAGTGGAATAAACGGCGATCCGTCAGCCTCTTCCGTTCCAAAATGAGTCTAATTCTCTCACTTTTGCACACCTTCTCGCCTTATATTCGGAATGATTTTCCGACGGATCTTTTTAATCCACTATACAAAAGCCGGACGGACACGGGCTTGAGAAGCGCCGATAGCTCTCGCCATTGCCATTTTGGACGAGTTAGCGAGGCGCGTATGATTGAGCGTACAGATGGCAGTTGGAGTGAGCGCTTACTGACGGAACACTTTCGCCAATCGTAATATATTTCAACAAAGTAGCGCCACAATTCCCCACCTTTTCGATGATCCAATCGGGCATGTGAAGTGTATTGAGCAGGGCCGGAATGTCCACGCCACTGAAAAGCAAACCGTCACCGGCAAATCATGATTTGGCTTTCATCGCACCAAGTTTTTAAGCTTTTGCATACAACATCACTCATAACCGATCTCACGAACGCCTTGTCTAGTAGCACAGATCAAGCAGTAATGTCGTTCAATTCGAAAGTGCCTTGATTCTTTCATCGAGAACGGGACAAGCATGCCTTGGTTCACATTAGAAAGGTCAGAAAACAGTATAATTTGGCAGAAAGTGATCAATTTGGCCTCCAAAGTGCGTTGATTCTGTAAATTTTCACAGAAAAAAATGTGCCTTGGTTACGTCGGATCCGACGCACTATTTTATTTATGGTCTAGTAGCATCACCTGTTCGCACTTTTTAAATTGGAAAAGCATTAATAAATCGATAGATGGGCAGGGTTTGCTGGGAGGTTATTGCAGTGGCTCTCCCATATACATTGAAGTATTGAAAAATCTTAGACAGGATATTCTCCTGCAGCAGTCTACCCAATACTTGCAAAAGTTCTGCAGTAGGTTACCCAACCACGGTACCAGCAACCGTGCCCACCAATGGATAAATCAGTAGTAATGTGATAAGTCGTCTAGAATGGCGACCAACCTCTTGACTGTCAGATACAGTATGCCGAGCCAAGAGAGGCAGGAGACCGCGTGGGCGGGCACCGCAATGTACCAGTAGCGCTTCAAGTAGAACTTGACGGTGGCAAACACGCCCTTAGGCTTCTCCTCCTGTAAAATAATACAATTAATTAGTTTTTTTAATCATCCGATTGGAGCAGCTACGCGCTAACTGAATGCGTTTTTTTTTCAGTGAGGACTAATCAAGGAGTGCGATCCAGAACTCCTGGCATACGTGGGCACAGCTCCGAACAGTGTGCACATGGGTAAGGTCGACTTTAGCGAAAGAGCAAAAATGGAAGGGCGATTTCCTCCGATAGTTAGATAGTTAGTGTTAGCCTCGCCTTCCGAGTATGTTCCGGTAATTTGACCACATATATGAATCCTATCTGCAAACCCACGGAATTCACTCCAGCTTCAGTGGTGAACCATGAATTGAGCGAGGTTAGCCGAACCTTCACTTCAAACAAAGTTAGCAGGAAGACTAGGGAAAGTGGGCATGTAGAGCATTCCATTCGTGCCTATTTGACGGGCATGTCTTACCCTGCACAGCATAGTAAATAATGAAATAATAAAACATTACTAACAGATTGCGAAATATAGTCAAGAGACACGGATGGAATGCTCCTATAGCAAGCTTGACTATCGTTTTCAGATGTGTTAATTAGTGAAAAGCATGGTAGTCGTAACAAGAATATAACAGAGACTATTCCCTGAGAAGTAGCTGTCTATTCTAGGTTTGCCCGCCCAACTGCATAGTTAGAACATGGATTACGGTAGGTGACCAAATTCCGTGCGGGATCTTACCAGCTTCGCGGCCTCGATCTTCTGCTGTTTGTGCTGTTTCTGCTCGTCCGACATGGTCATGTGGAAGGGCCACTTGCGCTTTGTCTAAAAATAGCTCATATAAGAGAATAAGATAGAAATGAAATATATTCCGGCCTTTCATATATAAAGCAAGGACATTAGTAGTAGCGGAAGTGCGCAAGGGATCGGCTAATCGCGTTTTGTACCTTGAACCGACTAATTGCAATGCGAACTATGCACGTCAATCGTCCTTAGAAATAGCAGCAGCCACTCTAGCGCACGTTTGCACTGCTCTTCTCACTGTTCTATGCCAACAATAAGAACATTTAAAAAACACACTCTCTCTACTACAGCATGTAAGCACGCATAGAATGTAAAAAAAAAACAAAAAAAAACTTTGTATCTATGATTAAAGGCAAGGAAAAGAAAAAAAAACAAATAAAAGGAAAACCTTCTCCTCGGCATTGACTCCTGAGACACGAATTCCGCGCACCGCCTGAACGCTAATTGACACCTGAAAACTCGTTCTCGCATCGCGAACAATCATTCAACGCCAGCGTATCATCTACTCTGACGCGATTCACAGTTCACATACCCGCCATCTAGTTCTGAGCAAGGTGCATCAATCTCCCACGGACCCGAGTCCAGCTAGTTAGTACGGTACCACACAACCCTTAGTAAAACTCACTTTGCCCTACTTAACCCCGGAGGCGACCGGGAATTCCGCACTTCCGGTGCTAGATCGTTAGTATAACTTTGCAGCTCTATCGTTTCGCGCAGCTCGTAAACGCCGACATGTGTCTTATTGTTTTCTCATCTTTGATTTTCCTGAGATTTTACTATTATCATTAAATCGGGCGCGCTGAAAAAAACAGACCATTTCATTTTTTAAGGATAATATTGTCTCGCAGTTTCGCATGGACCAAGGAAGCGAAATATTTGACGCTTTAGCTTACAGTAGCTATCATTATCAATTTGTCTCATCGTGATTCCTAACGCGAAAACCATGAATCATTTTAGCTACTGTATTTTTCTTCCAAAATCCGGCTAGCAAATTTTTGTCTTTACTCATGGGTTCGTGCACCTGTACCATTACGGTGAATCTATCGTCGGAAACTGCCGTTCACTGTGTACCGTGGTTTTTGAGTTAAGAGCTCGATTATTACATATAACACGAGCTCCTGGACACATAGCTATCGTTTTGAAAGAGTCTTCCTTATTGTTAGGAAATTGGAAATAATCAAGGGGGGGGCTTACCGATGGGCAGTCGAGAAGCCGGCGCTGTGTGGGAAGTTGTCGGACGGACCGTTGTGCGAGGGTAAGGGCCGAAAATGAGGAGGAGAGACGAGAGGAGCAGGCAAGGTGACTCCAGTCGCTCAACAGCACCCGAGCAACCACCCGCATCGCGACTGCAAACACAGAATGAACTTACTATTTACAAGGAGCAAACGGCCAAGGACCGAGTCATCAAAGTGGAATAATGAACCGAGCTATCGGAGAAGCAGAAGAAAAACTGATAGAACGGCGCTGTGAATGACTTCGTTCTCCCTTATCGGGTCAATTCTGGGTGTAAAGAGAAAGCGACGGCGGAAACAAGTGTTCAAACCAAAAAACCGAGCATCTAGCCGGAGATGAAGCCGGGCTTCAGCAAGCTTTTGGGATTACGGTACTAGTGACACGATGTGCGAATCGCAAACTGATGTCTGCTACCGTAGTTCTGTGCATTTTCGATATGTTCATAAACGTTTTTATGATTGTCCACTTGCATGAAACTATATTTTCAAGTAGAAAGGTTTGTTTAAGACGTCCGTATGTTTATCATGCAGGGGAGAGTGAATTCAATTTCTTCTTCCTTCTCTTCACTTCACTTTCCCTCTAAATTCGCCTCTTCACTGTCCTCTGATTCGAATCCACTCGCGGTGGAAATGTACACTTTGTTCACCTCAAATGATACTTTTCCCAAACGTTTTGATTTTATTTTTGTTTTGCTAATATCTTGAATAAAAATGCTAATATCTTGAATAAATTGTCGAACCGACCTTCGACATCCTTGGATTGCAGTCGACTTCCGTGTTCGCTTCTACGGTCCTCTCCTGAAACGATAGACATAACATACATATGACTAAATGACTTCTAATACAGATATCACATGTGATCACAAAAACCCAGTTCTTACCCCAGTCGTATTCCCACTCTTCAAATGATCCAAAAACGAGTCCATAAAAGTCTTCGAAGCGAGTAGTTCATCAATGTTTCCCATATCCACGGACGTTGTTCCCGGGGGTTCCCGAAGAGATTCGGGAAGTTCCTAATTTTTTTAAATATTTTCGGAAAATCCAAGATAATAAAATATCTAAAACACACCTCGTTCTTGAGGGGTACAATAGGAGTTCGAGTACCTCAAAAGAGATTACTGCAAGCCTTTGTCACAAATTATAACAATGCACAGTTAATAAAAAATAGTTTCCGTTTGTATCATTGCCTCGTTTTGATTTCTTTTATGTCCAGCAGCCACATATCATAACTACAGTTAATAAACAAGTTTTGATTTTATGTATGTTGAAAATGTATGTCCAGTTTGCATAAATAGTTATCTATCTTCAAAAAGATCAATCTCACCATCTCCAGATTTCTCGTTCCTGAAAATTTTTGCTCGCCTTTTGCTTCGCTTTGTCGATTTTGCTTTCGATTTCGGTTTCTGAATGCAGATACTATAAATTTAGTTTATTATAGCATTCCATATGCTTGTTTTCTTATTTTTCAGATGTAATATATGAAATCGGTAGTTTGAACCGGCTAAATAATAGAAGCATATCTAAATATATTTACCGGAGCTTGCTCTATCTGCTTGGGCTCTTTGAAATCGGGCTCTACAGCCGACTTCGGAGCATTGGTCTTCGACACATTCTCATTGTCAAACTTGTTCTGAACTATCTCATTACCATTTATAAAATATATGACCTTATTTATTTATATTTTTTTCATGTGTAGCTGTATTTATTTATACATTTTTCATATATGGTTGTATTTATTTATAAATTTTGTTCTGATCTTGGATTATCAAAGCTCAGTGCCTAGATTCCAACCCTTTTCAGCCAACAGCACATTTGTCCGATGATTGCGAGAGTATGGATATCTGAAAAATTATAGCTACATATGTAAGTATTAGACCTTTCTTGTTTCCGTATTTTTATTTCAAAAACATTTCCACATTATCACTTAAAATATGTCGGAGTATGATGGATGTGTTCTTTTTTCGTTGAAATTAGGAATGAGACGACTGACGGAACATTTTCCTCAACCATACCTCCGTTAAAGCAAAGAAGAAATGGACGACCGTCCACCACGGGAAGCAGAATCTCGAATGAGGGAAGACGGGGAGAGAGTAGGGGTTGAAAACCAAGCACGATTTGCCTGTTTATCGTCTGCGTCTCTTCATTTTTTTCATGCTACACCTCAATCTCTCGGTCTGACAATCTGATTGAATTGTGGAAGTTTCGAAAACCTTACCATACTTCCGAGCTCTCTATAGTTCTCGCAGGTAACTTGTTCCTTTTTTTGGTGAGTCACTATTGATTAGGTTGGCAAATAAGTCTGGGATGATTTTTCTGAGATTTACTGCTTTCTGATTTCTTATCTAATCGACACTCATCCTCCATAGTATCAGTAATTATAGCAGACGTATCAATCTTCTGATTGGGATATTCAGATCGCTCTATAGGGGCTATAGCGTTAGGCTAAAGGGGCTGAACTCGAAAAGGTGATTACCAT
>LS874896.1:304194-317976 GCA_900490955.1 Micoletzkya japonica | reverse complement strand
TAAAAGGTCTATGCATTTTCGCATAATAAGCCACGTCAAAACCTTCAAACATGCGCTAAACTACAGCGCATTGCTGCGCAAGAGCACAAGACAATGCATAATGCGCCTAGAAAACATTAGAAACAAGAAACACACGTAAAATCCTAGAGCAAGGCGATCGGCTGACTGTCAGAGCGATTGTCATTTCGGATCTTGGCTAATTGCCAAATGTCATTGTGATACGGTAGGCGCACACCACTCAGTTTGCGATAGGCGGGCAAAAAAATTCGCACATTTTTATTTCTGGCGCATGATTTTGGCAATATTCGGGCCTGATTTTTTGGCTACCCGAATATTCCGAGCTTGTGGTCAACCCCACACCTCGATCAAGCCAAACGGTTCAGCCGAAATGGCTGTGCAGGGTCAAAGTTGAGGGTGGTTGTCAACCGTCTTCAACGGTTGAGGACGTGGACAGGGGGTTGAGCGCAGGTACTGTATAATCTGTAGATATAAATTCCAAAAAAAGACATTCTACTTTTTCAATACTTATTAATTTTTTACAAAAAATATTCCAACCTGCTCGTCCGAGAGACCAACGTCATAGAAGATAATTACTTTCTTCGTTCGTTTGCGAAGTTCAGCTATGGCTGATCTGGCTTCATCAAAATGATTGGAAGATGCATACATGACGAAAACTACATCTTCTGGCTGCTCTCAATTACATTAAGATAGCATCTCCTCAACAATCTTTTGACAAGCTACCTTTATAGGCCCAATATCGCTTCCATAATCTTTGTTGAGGCCGAATTCTTCGAGAAAAGGATTGAGGTCGCAGGAGAACGGCTCAGCAGTGATAGAAGTGTTCAGTGAAGGAAATCGCATCTGCCGTTTAGAATTTAATTTATCGACGCATTTGCGTAATAGGTGAATCGGAGAATGTGAAAGATGAAGAGAAATGTGTGATTTCACACAAGAACGACATTATAACAAAAAACGCTGGCTAATCTCACTGAACTGACCGTTTCATTTTCACATCTATCAGTCGTGCTGCACATGAATTGACCGTCTTCACACGTGTCTAAACACAAATTAGAAAGCACTTTTATGCCGAAATCCAAACAGTTATAGCTAGAAGAACTCCGTAGCGCGATAATCGAGAACGCGACGATGATAAACAATATAATCAATCGGTGGAAGCCGATATGCTAAAATGTTAGCTATCTTTCCTTTTGACCTAGAGGTAATTGATGATCCTAAATTACGTATGCTTTATCTAAAGGCTTGACAACTAACCGTGAACACACATAATCGATGCATTCCATGACGCCCCATGAAAGTAGCATATGAATTTTCGCTGGCTACACGATGGTCGCTGTGAATTGATTGAGAGAGAGAGCTTTCAATCAATAGTAGACATGTGCATGAGAGTTATATATTTTGCTCAATACGTTTCATTACGTTCAGTGACGAGAGGCGTCGCGGCTACGAATTATGTGTGAAACATATGCATTAAACGAAATCTCACGCGCAACTCTAATAAATAGCTGAAAAGAACTTCCAGATATACCCTTCTCATATCACAATAGGAGAAGGCGATACAACTACGTTACTAAGTAAAACTTTGAAGAGAGTACGCATAAGATCTATATAGAAAAGATCCCACGCACGCTCCCGTCCAAATCGGTGTAATAACTTTTATTATTTTTTTAAATTTTAATGTTTCGATATCTTTGTTTCGCTTTTAAATGGAAAAAAGTTTGATTGAAATTCTTCACTTCTCTAGTTTGACTGGATCAATTCTAGAGTCGCGCTCGGATCAGCCCAAGGCTATCAATGTTCTAAACCTTTGGAAAGTCGATGAGTCGATGAAGCAGAATACATAGGTAGTATTTGAGGACTGAGCATGCAGATTACCTCGTATTCACACCACAACACTCACAGCCTCTTCACTGTCATTACCAAACCAGGCTCGAATACGTTTCTCCCCTCCCCGTCCTCCCACTTCTCCCCTATGAGTGTCTCCGTTCTCCTCGTCCTCCTCAGGCGGACACGAGCTATCCACGGACGTCGACCGTCTCTTCTGCATTATGACCGGGTGTCAGGGATGACGATGCAATCCGAGCCAGAACAACGGAATACGGTTTTGTTGTCCCGGGATACTGTAGCCGGGCCGGGATTCATGCGATATGTATACTGTAGCCGGGCCGGACACTCGTTTGTAGTCTGTAGTCTGTGTTCTACGTTTTATCGACTTGTTTACTCCATCTCGCTGAGTAGATCATTAGACTAGCTCGCATCTTTGCATATTGCACGTGAGCGAGTCTCATTCTCTCGTTCGTGGGACCTGTCGATCGGTCTTCCTGTTTATTGTCGTGTTATTATCTTGTGAGCAGTAGACAATACCACGACGTTTTACCAGTCCGTGTTCCGAAATTCCGAATGTCTCTGCGTCTCTCTAATTTCCATGCTCTCTCGCCTACACTCTCTCAATTTGCATACGACTCTATTCTACGCAGCAGGACGTAGTGCAATACACTTGATTTGCACACGTGAATTCGGGGGAACCGAGGCACACAGATTAATATACCTTGTGCCTCTCCGCCACAGTTTCTCTGCCCTCCCATGGCATTGTGGCCCATTACCATTACGCGAGAGGAAGTGGGGAATCGGCGTGTCTGGCTCGTCTGGCACTCTCGCCCCTTCCCTTTCTTCTCATTAGCGCGTTTTCCTTGTTTTGAGTATAACTCGGGGACCCTCTGATCAAATTGCTTCATCTAGGGTTCAATAGACTCGTCACATCATTCTCTATCAATCCATGTATAGGTCATGTTCAGATCTGCCCGTTTTCATCCAGAATGTTTGATTTTATGCCATAAACCCTCGATTCCCATGTTATTTTTGAGTATAACTCGGGAACCCTCTGATCAAATTGCTTCATCTAGGGTTCCATAGAAAAACATCAACATAGATATAGAGTATATCAAGCTCCGAGTGGACTGACTTACTATCCTTCTATTTATTATCTAATATCTATGTAATGTTAGTAGTCAAATTTCTGACGGCATCCTGGCGGATTCGATCAGTTATTCTTCTCCTGCGCTCTCGCTATGCAAATTTTGCTTTGCCGAATGGTCCACCTTTAAAATGGACCAACAAATAGTCTAATAATCATCGTTCCCACGTCTGTAACCTCCAAACCCGCCGCAAATACGTTTCTCCCTCCACCATAGCCATCTCCCCTCCATGCCTACTCCCAACTTCCTCCTACTCCTCCTCCTCTCCTCCCCTCCCCCGATCTCCGCTCACGACCCGCTCCCTCAACTCTCTCCGATCGCCATTTTCTGTGCCTATTCACGGCCTATCAACGGTCGCTGTGCAAGCCTAATCCTGATCAGGAACCCCCGAATACGTATGCTGGAGTAAATTGCACGACGACGACAACAACAGAAACTGAGATTCACTCCGAACAGCCACCACCTTGTTGTGCTCTCTGATCATCTTACCAAACAACGCGTCGAGCACAGGGAATGCATTCTTACAACAGCAACATGAAAGAAGTGAGGCGATTGATAAAAGTGAGGTGGACGCGAAGAACCGTCTGATTTTTAGTATTGGAGAGATCTATTAATAGCTCTAACTGAAAAAACGATTAGGCCCGTTTCAGCCTAGATTCAAGCTATTAATAAATTCTCAAAAAGGAAAAGAATGCTAGAGAAAACTTTGAAATCGCAAGCATTTTGTAATTGATCTTGTGTTCCAGTCCGGTGCAAGAGAGTGTAGATAGATAGTTGCACTGGCCGCACCACTTCCTCCACCTCTATCAGCAATGCAAAAAATATGTTTCGTCTTAGGGAGTTTACATAGACGCATGAGGGTGGGAAATAAAAGGGGGAGGAGGAGGAGAGGTGGGGAGAGGTATCATGGGGTGTACGGAAATGGCACTCCTGCGATGCGTTCTTCTCGTCTCTCTGATCTCTACTGGGGTTTGGTCCGCCCCCCTACCAAAACCCAAGCTTCTGCTCGTTTCTCTTGATGGATTTCGAGCCGACCAGATCAAGGAGGACTTGGTGAGATGCTGTTCCATTGCGGTTGTGAAAATTATGTTTGAGAAAAATGTTTCTTCGGTTGCCTCATTCCTACTTCTGGCGAGAAAACGGAGCGGTATGAAGAGAGTCTAGGCGAAGCAGGAATGAGTTTACTGACGGAACTTTTTGGTCAACAATACTTCATTGCGGAAATTTTGGAAACGATTTTGACTAAGCGGAACACACAATGGCGGAAGATCACTGATGTTAAAATTCTTGCCCGTTCAGCTTCCCTTTCTACATAATCTGGCTCATCGCAGTGCGTGGTTCGTCAATGGAGTGCAACCTCAGTTCGTGCAAACTTGATCATTACAATAGTGTCCAACTATCTAGAGATATTTACTTGTCCAGCTAATTTGCATATCGACAAGATTGCGTTGAAAAGCAGAAACAGCTCAAGTCATGATCTCTTTTGGCACCATACGGCAGCAGTACTTTCTCGCTTTTGGCACCATACGGCAGCAGTACTTTCTAGCGGTCGACTAGGTATGTACTGAAAGTGGAGCATGTGACAAGCAAAACGGCTGCTTCTATCTAGATAAATAGCCTAGTACCTCATAGCGCCTGCTTGCAGACGGATAACCATGACCGCGCCGAACCACATGAGTATCGTGACTGGGCTACACGAGGCGGAACACGGAATCGTCGGCAACTTCTTCTACGACGAACAGTCCGGGACTATGTGAGGGGTTCAACAATATAGCTTAGTTATCGATTTATATGAGTTATCCCCGTTGAAAAACAACGTACAAAATGTAGGCGCTTTTCTGCAGGATCGCATGCAAGTGTGAGCTTTGTAACAAGCATGATTAGGGGCACTATTAAAATTCCGCCAAGCATGCATTATTTACATGAGTCGACGATATGTTCCGGCTAGGGTGATCATTGTCATCGCCTTTTGCCTTTCAAGGTTCGATGTTTACAATGCGACGGGCAGCGAGGACGAGCGGAGAACGTCATCGCAATCCAAGTGGTGGGTGGGTGGGAGGGCGAGGGGGTGCTCTAACCAAAACACAGAATTACTAAATATCACTAGAATAGCTATGATTATTGCGTGCTTTTAGTAGAACTTTATAGATAGATAAAGAAGATAAATTATATTAACACACGGAGAAAAAAGTATAGCTAGCAATACTTTGAAGTGTACTTTTTGGAGCAATGGAAATTAAAGTATACTTGGTTATACTTTGGAAGTATAACGCCGCGGACGGCGGCCTGGCCGCTCGCAGCTATACTTTAAAGTATAACTCTCGGAATAGGGTTGCTGTAGCGAATCGATTGAGCAATTTTCGCATACAAACCATTGTAAGTAGTCTAAAGCCAAAGGAGACCTATTTGGCCAACCCGTATGAGGCGGGTTGCATTAGCTTGTACAGTATAGTTGATGTTGGAAGCCTTTCTTTGTGTATTTGGGATACTTCTCTCGAGGAGGGTATTCCGGGGTGCGGCCTAGGCCAGCCGGGTTTGACAGGAGGCAGCCCGAATCGGGATTATCTATACTTAAAACTATAACTTTGCCTATACTTTCAAAGTATTACTCGCCCTCCATTACGGCCGCAGCGTTATGCTTTCAAAAGTATACCGTTAATCTAGTAAATTGTGGGCCGTGTTTGAAACACTTGAAACAAGGCCATATCTCGGCTGGGAAAGGTCCTACAGAGTTCTGCTTGGAATTTTTGGAATCCTCAGGACGAGATCTATTTATGTATCAAGTTTGGTAATAATTCATCAAGTATAAAGACCTTTAAAACGTAAAAATGTGGCATTGGAGAGGTTCGAACAGGGATAGCGAGAATTTCATTCATTCAAGATATATAAAAGCCGTTTTAACCGGTTTAAAGTTGTCTAATCATCACCAAACTTGATACACAAGTAGATCTCGTTCTGAGAATTCCAAAAATTCCAACCAGAACTCTGTACGACATTTCCCAGCCGAGATATGGCCTTGTTTCAAGTGTTTCAAACACGGCCCACAATTTACTAGCTTGACGGTAGCTAGCTATACTTTCAAAGTATAAAATGGGTTATACTTTCAAAGTATTATACTTTTTTCTCTGTGTGATTGTAGTACAAAACGTCTACTCGTCTACTTCGGCTATAGTCCGATTATTTTCCATCGTAAATGGAAATGCGAACTCTAAAAGACGAAATCCTCGAGTAAACTTAAATGATGGAAGAAATCTTCAGGTACAATGGCCACCCGATGTGGAGTGTGAACCAGAGAGAGGGAGGACGGTCGTCCATTGTCTACTGGCCCATCGGAGACTTTGCCAAAGCCGAGGACGAGGGCGTTACTGTCAAGTGGGTTTATTGTTGATTAGGAGATTTTTATTTATTTATTTATCGAATACACCGTGAGGTGTGCGGAAGGCAGGGGGGAGTGTTGCAAGGAGATAGCAAGGTTATTATTCATCATGAACCTATTGGAAACGTAACGGAAAACTTGGATTGATAGTTGTTTGATTTCCAACAACCGGGAAAAAACAGAGTGTTATTCATAAGAAGTACGTACTCCAGCATGTTACTGTCAAATATAGGTGGTGATCCAATAACAGGTACTGGAAGGAAACGGGCAATGCGACCACGTGGAGGAATGACGTAGATTATGTAGTGGACGAGCTGAGGGAGAAGAACTTTGTGGCCTGGTGAGATGAATCATGGCGTTCTAGATCATGTATGACTCAAAATATTTAACGCAAAGGTCGAAGCACCCCGAGTGTGATGATAATGAGCAGCGTCAATTCTATTTCGTTAGCGGAACGGCAGACTATAATTCATTAGATGCTCCCCGACGGAAAATGTGCAACAATTGACCCGCGAAAAATCGTCGAAAAACTTGGATAAAATGTTGTGAGTTGAGGTACATAGCCGAGCCCGATTCTACCCTTCACTATGCTGGGTATGAAGACGGAAGATACGCAAAAGTCATGGGGCAGTTGGACGCCACCTTTGAGTATCTCGAAAAGAGAATCGAAGAGGAAGGTTATTTACTTATCCCCGAATTTTCGTGAAATATCTTATCTCCACGTTTGCAAAACACATTTTATCCCTATTGTAACGCTCTCAAAACATTCCAGGCTTGGATAGGCAAGTGAACATTATCATTACTGCCGATCACGGTCATATCCAGGTATGCATACTAAATCATTTATTGGTAGAGGATACCAATCGGGTAATTTTGATGGTTATGTTTCGCCCGTGCGAAAATAATATGACAGAGGTTCATTATGAATTGATCGGGAAACATAACTGTAAGAAGTACCCGATTCGTATCCTCTATTTATTGTTCTCATTAGTTTTATCAGCACTAAAAATAGAGGGGCAAGCAACAAGATGCTCAGTGCCCTTTCTTTTTTAGTAAAATACGTATGTACGTGAAAAGTTCAGATCCGAAAAGGCAACATACTATGCATCAATCACGTGCTCAAGGGAAAGGCAGGCATAGACTACAAGGTGGCCTTATCTTTTCTAAGGATAACATTCTCGTAAATTGAAGCTGCCATATAAGACGTTCTAGAGATAAGAGGAATATGAAATGGAAAACACAGTTATTCTCGGAAATAAGAAAAATAAATAAAATAAAAAAATAAAATTTTAAGATAGGCGAGCACACAATATTCCCGGCGAATGCGACGTATGGCAGGGAGATATTCCGAATGCTTAAGGATCACATCCAACAGAACAACATGCAAGTCTCCATCCTACACAAAGAGGTCAATTTGATATGTGTGGTGTGTCCCAAGTCCCGGTGGAGTAACCAATATGGTTTATCGAAGAGGAGAGGCGAGTATGAAGGCAACAGAGTAGTGATGGAGAGGGGAAGGCCCAGAGCCAACCAGCCAGCACCAGAGCCCAGCGAGAGAATACAACAGCGATATGAGGATAATTTTAAAATAGAGTGTGACGATGATTTTAAAATACATGACACGTGAGGTTACCGCCGCGCGTTTAAAGGGCCCCTCTGAGCACATTGCGATCCTTCAAGAGCGTATTTTAGACATTCCTTCAGTTTTGTCCTTTTCAGAAGACATATGCATTCCTGCTTGCATGCTTGTATGCATTCCTTCAACAAACTATGTCTACGAATCAGACCGCCGGCGCGCTATAGTAGTTTCACGAAATGACTTTCGTATTCGCGCGGTCCCTGAAGAGCAATGTAACTTTGCATACAACTTCTCTCCTAGTTTAAAGGGCCCCTCCAGGCAATATCTACCACATGAATTTATTGACATCATTGGATAGCTCTCAATGTCATAAGTCTCATACTCTCTCCTTTTTAGTTGACACCTCGCCGTTGCTGAGAAAACGCTGCGCAAAAATTTCTCTCGCCTTTTTAGTTGAAACCTCGCCGTTGCTGAGAAAAAGCTGTGCAAAGATTTCTCTCGCCTTTTTAGTTGAAACCTCGCCGTTGCTGAGAAAAAGCTGCGCAAAGATTTCTCTCGCTGTCTGCGTCTCTTCATTCCTCTCTTGCCTCTCACAATCAATCAACCGCTCTTAATTGGTTATCTCTTGAAATGAATGAGATGGTTGGAGGGACCCTTTAAACAGCGGGGAATGGCGGGAAAAAGATGCAAATGTAGGATTGTAGGTTTTCGACACTGCTCTTTCAGATGAGGTGAAGAAACCAGGGGGTTGAAAAGTGCTCAGAGGGGCTCTTTAATCTCGCATGCGTATTGATTGCGAATTATTTTGGCCTCCCCACTCTCTCATTAATTGTCAATTAATCTCGACTAAGAAAGGCTATTCGCAACAACGCACATACGCACGGATGGCCAAAAATTAGCACATGTCGAAACTTTCTCAGAAAAATAAGCACATGATTCCTCACAAACATGCAAAAATGAGAACATGCGATTCCGCAGGACCTGCCCGAGTCGTGGCACTTCTCTCATCCGTCACGCGTCGGAGCTATCTACCTCGAACCGTTGCCCGGAGGGCATGTGATGATGAAGTGCAAGTAGTAAGCACTAGAGGTTTAAAATGCGGTTCCTCATGATGCTTCTGCTTCACCCATCATTCATAACCGCGACGCGTCTCTGGCCACCAAAAACAACGAAACGTATCCTCCAAAGGGATCCGATTTTAAACCTCTAATAAGGACAAACAACCGTATTCCTGCGGCATTTCTGTTCTTCACGAGTCAAATGCGATACTTTTTTATGTGAGGAGCTTCATCTCGATTGCTCATGTTCCTCACTTTACCAAACAACACCGATGCACGAAGTAAATTTGTGTATTTTTTAAACAAACTTATTAATAAATCATTCTTGGCAATAATAATCCTTGGTTTTCAGCAAGTCAGTGAACGACCGTCACTCGTCGAGTCACGGGCACGACCCCAGCCTGCCCGAGATGCGTGCCGTACTCATCATGCACGGACCGGCCTTCGGGGCTGCTCAGGTTTCTGCTTCAGTTGATGAAAATGCTTCTTCCGCTTTACTATTGTGGAATAATCCGATTTCTTCCGTTCCGAAATGAGTCGAATTCTCTCGATTTTGCACACTCCACAGTGTTCTACATGTTAAGCGAACGAGCCAAAATGTTTAGGATACGGCGTTTTCCGTGCGAGAATTCCTACCGAAATCAGGGTTATTTTTCGGCATCTCGTTCGCTTAACATTTTCACTGTTGTCAGAACACTGTGACTCTCTCGCCTTATATTCGGAATGATTTTCCGACGGATCTTTATAATCCACTATACTCATTATTCGTTCAGTCATTCATTCAATACTTAGCTATGCTTTAGCTACCTATCGATGCTTCTCTGCCGGTTCTCGTAATTTTGCAACATCCCATTCTTGGTCACAGATCACGTCGGTCCCCGAGAACATCGATCTCTATCCCCTGATGGCCAAGGTGTTGCGAGTGCAGGTGAGGAGTCCGTATCGTATCTCATGATATATAATAACGACGGCCCCTTCCAGGCTCCCCCCACTCCCGGAAAGGTGGACCGCGTTGAGAAGGCGCTGGGGACCGGGTTGAAGACTAGCGACTAGTGCAGATCATTGGTGCCTTTTCCATGGCCATGTTCCACGATTCACCGATAATGATTACATGACCTAGGTACTATGCTCCCAATTGTAATTACTGTGCATATTCTTGCTCTCCTACATCTATCGCCTTTCCTACATTGAGCGAAATTTCCTAGCCCACTAGGGATTCCTTGCAGAGAATAATCTTATAATCTTACCCACTGGAGTAAGTATTATTTTCACCGTGGTGCTCGCGCTGGAGAAATTTTGCTAAGTGTATATGTGTTATATCTAGGTTTCAATTGCCGTCATAAATATCACTATGCACCGTTCTTACCTTGCAAATCTCAGCAAAACGGTCTGGATGTTCGTAAATCACGTGGGAGGCTCATTAGATGACAAAGCGAAAGCGAAAGATGGAAGGGAGTGAATGAGTGAGAGGAGAGGTAAGCCGATAAGAGAAAAGAGAAGGGGGGGAGCTCAGGTTCATCGTGTTTATTCTCTCTATCATTGAGCATGCCACCTCTGCTTCTTCTTTTTACTGTCTACTGTCCATTCTACTTTATAGTTGGAGTATGTTCGCGGTTATGCTTTTAGTAAGTGATGATGAGCCTTTTCGGTTTGTTATTCGCCGAAAGTTCCTTATATGCTTGATGTGAGTGCATGATAATTCATTTCATGGTCAAGTTTCACGATTAGCAAGGAGCACGCAATCTATTCAAACATAAATCGCCGACTTCCAATGCACTACTGATCATCTTCTTCATCATCCCTTCCCGGCCACTTCCTCTCCTCCTCTTTTCTCACCTTCTTCACGCTGTTGCTCTATTTTGACCTTTGAAAGACGTCCCCATCGATCCAGTCTAGTTGCCTCTATCACCGTCTGGTTTTTCTGTGCCGTAGGACGGAAACAAGTGAGAGAGAAGGCAAGCCGAGGAAGCGGAAGAGTGTAAATGCGAACCATTTGAACGGCGCTGCACACGATGACAATGCATAGATTCTTTACTACTCCAGCCATTCGGTTCATATGCATAATCACTCCGTTCTCGTACATTATAGTCTGCGTAGCTGCTCTTTCCAACCGTCCATTTATTTCCCCTTCGCTTTGTGCTGCTTCGCTTGTCACAGCATTCTGCCCGGTGAAGAATGTGTCTAATAGCGAATTGACCACTGTTTTTGAATTTACTCAGCAATGGCTCAACAAAAGTGCATCAAATTTTCAGAGTGTCTTGAACGCATTGTGACGAGCTTAAGTATTTAAATTCATAATTTTCCACTCACTGGTTCGCCCACAGGATCGGATCCTATGGGCGGAAACCGCTATTCGCTAATCGAACGCTAGGAATGCTGTGTTGTGGCTTGCACCACCGTAACCTGTTGAGCGGACGATCGTTGATAGACGAACTAGAGTAGAACCGGTTTCCGTTTGTGATAATATTCTGGCACTCGTTATCCGCACCATGCAAAATTGCCGCCTTGTCCTTCCCTATTCCTTTCCCTTCTATCATACCGCATTTATTATTGGAGTAAAAGGAACGTTGAGAAATCTTTGCAGCGCACTCCGCTAAATACAGTGAAACTCTCTTGGCAAAATGCCAGCTTAGGCTAAAAGCCGGCTCCGGCTGAAGTTTTACGGTGGTTAGCGGAAAGAACTGTGCAGCTCTCTCAACGTTCGCTTTCCTCCAATAATATCCGTGAGATCGCATAAATCTAATCAATTCTATGACATTCCATCTGGGATAGCGGCAAGTATTCGTTTTCTTGCAGGGTGATCTAACCTCCATAGGATGACCAAGTCCTCGGTCGCGTCGGTCTCCTCTGGTTCGACCCCCGATGACCCGTCCCTCACCTACACCGTCCACGATGCGATTCAGTCCGTGGGCTTCGGCCGATTCCAGATCATCCTCAGTGTTGTGGCCGGCCTGGCATGGGTATGCATACATTTATTTATTTACGCCTGCGGTCAAGCAATAATATTATTGTAAGGTTGAGGAAAAATTAAAAAAAGGTTGAATATATACGAATTCATTCTTTCATTCTTTACTCTCGTCGAGGGTAAATGGTTAGGTTTATGGTAAAATTAACTGCGATAGGTGAGAACCTTATAATTGCAAGATTTGCCCTAATAGTTATAATTGTAGATGGCCGATTCGATGGAGATTATGCTGCTGTCCATTCTGACCCCGTCGCTCGTGTGCGAATGGGGACTGACGCCCTTTGAACAGGTGGGCGATTGAGTAGTAAATATTTAGAGAACCGCTATCGACTCGGAAAGAAATAAAAATGATATACCCCTCTCTCCAAAGAAATGAAGAGATTGCATTCAAAGATCAATGCAACGTTTCTTTGAAAGAAACCACTAGAGTTGTGCATGAGAGTTCTTTTGATGCGTATGTTTCACAAATCATTCATAACCGCGACGTGTCTCGTCACCAAAAGCTATGAAACGTAATGAGCAAAAGAACTCGCATGCACATCTCTAGAAACCACCAAAAACATCTCAATCCACTCATCACCACCAAAAACATCTCAATCCACTGATCCAATTAATTTTTATCCAAATGTGTATGAAGGAGGGAATGCATGCCTCTTTCTTTCATTATCGCCGTCTTTTTGCTGGAGAGAGAGCGAATGAGGTTTTCTTTGTAGACACGACCCCCAATAACATTTCATTCGATTCAAGTGATTGGAGAGTCGCGAGGGCAAAAGTGTTACATTGGTTACATTGAGGTTTTATTCAAAGTTAATTCGTTTCTTTCGGCGAACGTTTAACGGAACTCTAGTAAATATATTATTGACGGAGGAAGTATTCCGTCAGTAAACGCCATTCCTACTTATGCCTGCACTCTCTTCGTACCGCTTCTCACTCTAGTCGAGGTAATAGGAATGGGACAACCGACGGAACATTTTTCCACAAACAATTTTATATTTCGCTAATGTTTTGCTTAGAGGGGGGGTGGCTATACGTCAATAGTGCAGTTCACATTAATCCGATTGGGTGATAAGGGCGCAAAGCGATGTCTGGACAAAGAATTCCTTGCAATCTTTAGTGGAGAGAAGTTTTCCATGAACTGTAGTTGTACGGGAGGATATTATAAGAAAAAAGTTCCGTCAGTAAACTCAGTCCTACTTCGTCTGGATTTTCTGCATACCTGCCTCTCCTTCTTCTTCTTTTTGTGGTGGAATAAACTGTTCCGCCAGTTTACAGTTTTACACCTTATATCTGGGCTTGCGGTGGAAGGGAATCCACAGGAGTGGGTCTTGATAGATAGGAGGGGTCAGGAGCCTTCAAATCGTCGTCAAAAACTCACGCAGCCCGAGGTGTCCATGATCTTGCCTTGACCAGTGTCATGATTACCCCTGGTTCCAAATTCTTCTCACTTTCGTAGACTCTCGTTTATTCCCCCACATTGCAGGCCATGGCTACGACTTCCGTGTTCATCGGCTGGATGATCTCCTCCCCGATATGGGGATGGTTCTGCGATCGATACGGCAGGAAGAAGGCAAGAATATTTTATTATTATTATTATTATTGTGATGTTTTTCCCCCTGAATTATTGGTGTTTTTGCTTTTTTTTCGATTCACTCTTTGGATGCATCAATGCATTCACCGTTATCTAAGTGCGCTCATAGATTATGAGCACAGTGTTCTAAACGTTAAGCGAACGAGCCAAAATGCTTAGGATACGGTGTTTTCCGTGCGAGAGTTCCTACCGAAATCGGGGTTATTTTTCGGCAACTCGTTCG